>JANAVB010020397.1:1139344-1299344 GCA_029216955.1 Iris pallida
TGCAACATATTAGGCATTGGACAGGGAGGACAATTCCTTAGCGTATGGGCTTCGATGCACTTTCCTTTTTGTAACCCGTGAGCTCCGTCGGAGACGCAGGTCAGCTTACCTATGATTACTAACGGCCACTGACGTTCTGCGGAACGTTATACTCTTATTGATTGGGCCTCTAGTGCCCCAAGGAAGGACTATGTCGATCCTATTTAGCTAGGGCCCATGATCAGGAAGAATTGTTCTTAACTATATTTTACTTAGAACGGTTAGGCACCTTTATCCGTTAGATATGAGTACTTTTGGTTTGGGTACTTGTATCTGACCGTGGCTTGGAACAATAACTTGTCGCGGATTAGTTCATCACATCTTGTCCTTGTTTGGTTGTAGGTGTGGCTTACTACTCCGATGAGAAGGTATTAAACCTTGTTTGGGTCCGGATACCATATTGGATTCATAGCATGGAAAGATACGTCATCGTTAATTAGTTTACCATCTTCTGTCCTTGTTTGGTTGGGGGGATGGTAAGCTAGTTTAATGGGTGTGTATTGGACCATGTTATGATCTGATCTTACTTTTTCTTATTGAACAGTATTTATTCAGTTTATGTGGCATGTCCTTTTTGTATCTTGTTACATCCCTCTGAGGACCTGGTGATCTCTCCGGGTATAGGTGTGCAGGACTTTCTGCAGGAGTATGGCTCTGGTATAGACTCATCCTTTACGCTCGAGCGACTAGTACCTTCTGATCACAGCTGTCCCTATTGGGTCGAGGAGCCTATTTAGTCATTATTTCTTATTCTATTTATCTTAGAGCTTGGACTATATTTTCCTTCAGTTTATTCTAGTACCGGTAGTGGATTTGTCTCCGCCCGGTCAACAGCTACATTTTGACATTTACTTTGATTCGTGAGTTACCATTTTCTTTATATTTACTGTAGATGAGATATAGCTTTTACCTGTAACTGTTTGTTTTTATTATTCACAATACAGCTTATGTGTATATTCGAGATTTCCATATATTGGAGTATATCTCGTATATATGCAGCTGGCATGCTTCGTTCCTAGTCCTACGTATTTTGGGACTGGGACGTTACATCCTACAACAATAGCTATCAAGCGAGCATTCAGATGGCTCCTTGGAGTGGGCAGATAATCGTCAGAAGCAGTGGACAGATAATCATCGCCGACCCTTGGAGTTTAAAGAGGGTGACCATGTGTTCTTGAAGATATCCCCCATTAGAGGCACGATTAGATTCATAGGACGTGGTAAGTTGAGTCCAAGGTACATCGGGCCTTTCGATGTCTTGGAATGTGTTGGAGAGGTTGCCTATAGATTGGCGTTGCCACCGTCGCTAGAGGGAGTGCATGACGTATTCCACGTATCTCAGTTGAGGAGGTACGTGGCGGACAGTAATCATGTGCTTGATCACTCCAAGATCACAGTTGGATCGAGCTTGTCGTACGAAGAGCAACTAGTAGGCATTCTTGATCGTCGAGTGAAGGTGTTGCGAAATCATTCTGTTCCATTGGTTCGCGTGACATAGAAGCATCACTCGCCAGGGGAGTCTACTTGGGAGCGCGAGGACGACATTTGAAATCGCTATCCACATTTATTCGAAGACGAAGGTATATCTGGCATTAAGCTTTTAAATTACTATCACTTTTCTTGCATTGTATTTGATCCCCCTACCTTAGTTTAATTTCGAGGACGAAATTTTTTTAAGTTGGGTAGGATGTAAACCTCCATAATTTATATTTGAAATTTTTTATAATTTAATTAATTTATGTTAGGCATTTCATTATTTATGGATTATTTACTGCTAGTTTATTAGTATAATTAATGTATGTGTGTATATATATTATTATATGTGTGCATATTAGTATTTCTATTAAATAAGGTATATAATTAAATATAGGATTTTAGAAATTTATTTGTAATTTTTGTGATAATTTTTGTTAGCTAAAAGAAAGTTATATATATATATATATATATATATATATATATATATATATATATATATATATATATATATATATATATATAACTTTTCGGAAAAAGAATTAGATAAAGAAAAGAAAAGAAAAAGAATGAGAAAAGAAAAAAAAGAAAAAAAAGGAAGTGAGCAGCAGCCGCTCACTTAAGTGAGCGGGCCCACCAACGTTAGCTGCGGAGCAAACCCCCCCACGCGCGTGTACAGTAGGATTAGTGGGAAATTGATTAATCCGAAACCCATTAGTATTAGGGTTGGTTGTAACTCTTTATATATATATATATATATATATATATATATATATATATATATATATATATATATATATATATATATATATATAACTTTTTGCACAAAACTCAAAACCCTAAACTTCCACGACGAAAGTTGCGGCTGATCATACCCTCTTCGCCTTCGAGTTTGTTTCACCGACGACGGAGTTTTGTGCACGACGAACGGAGCATCGGAAGTCAGCCCCTCGCCACCCACGGAGCAGTTTTTCCACTCAAGGTACCCTACTTCCCTACGATGTAACTTTTTACTCGTAGCACCGATTTTCGATCCGTGAGATTTTTTGGAAAGCAGACTTGACCCTCTTCGATATCCTCCAGGGGGATTTTGAAAAAATCCATCGACTTGCTCAAAAATTCAAGACGAAGTTGAAGAAAAACCAGTTTTCTGTAATACTAAAAACTGTTGTAAAATGACAACTTGTCAGCCAATTTTCTTGCTGTACAGTAAAGAATTTTAGAAACTAATTAAAAACAGTAAAAGATAACATAACCGAGATCGCAACGCATCTTCTGGATCGTCGTTTTGATTAACGTGCAAAAAGTAAATTGATGTTGAAGTTGAGAAAAAACCTATGTTAATTTATATTAATTTTTTGAATTTTGTTCGATATGGCGTGCGCCCCGACAAACCGGACGACATTGTCGTACGCTATATGCATCGAAAGGCGCGTATGGACGTTGCCGACGTGTGAGAACTTACGGAACTCAGTTTTGTCGTGTGTGCGCGACGAAATCAGTCCGTATCCGTCAAGATACCCTCGTATCGCCAATTTGCAAACTTTGCCCTAACTTCGTGTACAGTCGTCGATTCGAGACGAAACTTGTGCCAAGAGGTGCGGATCAAAATTATGGTCCTGTGTTCCAAGTTTGGTTCGATTCTGAGAAGGTCGAATCGGAACTCTTTTTGGCGGGCCCGTGACCCACTCAAACGGGCGATTTTGTACACGGCTCATCGAAATCCAAAACTGGACATACCGTTGAGTTCCTCTCCTCAAACTGAATTCGTAGATATGTAGTTTGACGACTTTAGAGAGCATAGACTTTGGCACGCATTTCGGTGCAAAGCGGGTCCAACGGCGGACATTGTTTTGACCCAAAATTACGATTTTGCCCCTGTACCAGAATTAGACTTTTGGACAGGCGTTTCTTAGGTATATCTTTTACACCGAGTACATTTTTGATGTTTGTTTCAACGTCCAGAGTTGTTTGAAGATTGTGACGTTTCTTGGCTGACATTGTGATTACCTGGACTTGCCACTTTGTACCATCAGGCAAGATACCTTGCCGCCCTACTCTGTGATTATTATATTCTTATTTTTAGTTGTTATTTTCAGCATTTCTTATTTCTTGATATTTAAACTGTGCGTCCAAGTCACACTTGGGTGCAAGCGACTCTATCGGTCGTTTTTTATGCTTTTATTTATTTCTCTTACATTGACTTAGTCTAGTGACCTCCCATTGATGATGAGATATTGGTATATCTCATACGGCCTTGACACTTGCTTACAACGTGTTGTGAGTCACATGTAGGATACGTACCCGCGTAGTCGGCTGGCCACCGATACGTATAGAGCGTGCGACAGATAGGAGTAACTGTCAATAGAATTGCATGTTAGAAAACTTGGCGGTTACTAGAGGTTCATATCATTCATGGAGATGATGATACTAGGCATTGGGTGGGGAGACCAATACCTGACATATGGGCTTCTTTGAACTTCCCTGATTACCTGTGCGCTCCTCTGGAGACGCAGGCTCCGGGCGCCCTCTGACGTTTCCTAGAACGTTATGGACGTAGCCCTTGCACATGGTGCCCTCTGACGCTTCCAGAGCATTATGGACGTAGGCCCCTGGTGCCCTCTACGGGAACTATGTCGATCCCATTTACAGCCTGGGCTCATGCGTCGAAGGATTGTATCTCAACTGCATATTCACAGTAGAATGGTCAGGAGCCCGATTGCATGCATACCTTTTTTTCTTATTATATTATCACAGTTTATATGGCATGGTGTTTTCTTGTATCTTTCTACGTCCCTCTGAGGACCTGGTTATCTCTCCAGGTTTAGACGATTTTTCACAGGAGTACGAAGCGGCGTTGGTGCTATCCTACATTGATGACGAGGCAGTCCCTACTGATTTCTAGACTATTCTTTATTTGAGACATTACTGGACATTATTTTTACATCTTTTTCCTTCTATTTTGCGGAGGTTGGACTTCGATCTTGTGAGACTATTTTTCATAGCTGTTTGGAATGAGCATGTTCACCCGACAATCTTTTGATACTCTTATTTATTTATTTGGACTCTATTATCTTCTGTGTTGAGCTGTGATGAGATTAGGTTATATTATTCTGGCCCGTGATTATTTTATCTACAGCTTATGTGCATATATGAGGATTCCATATATTGGTGTATTCTTCATATATGTACAGCTGGCATGTTCACGTGCTTGGTCCTATGTATTTTGGGACTGGGACATTACAAAAACTTCCAGACCATCAAGGAGGGGTACACCGACTTCGACCTCAAGTCCCTCTCCGACCGCTTCGAGGAGGGCCTCACGCTCCTCGCCGCCCTCCAAGACAAGCTCGAGGCCGCCGCGCACGCGATCGACAAGAACAAGACCGCCGCGGTCGAGACTATCACCCGGTCCGAGCTGAAGATGTACCTCGAGGAGGAGGTCATATCGTCGCTCTACTCGGCCCACATCATCCTACGGCTCATCCGAATCCCCAAGCCGGAGGCCAGGTCAAATGCTCTCTTTAATTACAAAATCATTACAAAATCGATTAGTAATTGATGCTTGAGTACGAGATTTGTTTTTTTTTACAATCTTTGTTGAGTGACCGTGACAAGCTTTGTCAGCTTTTAGAGCAGAACCCAAAAATAATGGAGATGCTTCAGGTATGAAATTGCTACTAATTTCTACTGAATCATTTGTTCTGGTTATTTTTCCATGATATCATGCAATTGTACATTAGTCTTGGCCTTCAAAGAGGCTCCAAGTGTGTTTAAGAAGAAAAAAATGGAATGCAAGTGGTTTTGATTAAGGTCTTGTGCATTATTGCTTCTACCTAATAATACCATCACTCCGATCTGTATACTCATTTGTTTTTGGTCATTTTGAACTTATAAAGTGTTTGGACCTGGCATTAAGAGTGCATTTAAGATTGTATAATCTTTAAAAAGGCGAGAATAACTAATATTTCTTAAAAAAAATTGAGTTTCTTTTCCACTGCATTTCTGCTGTCAATTATCATTAACTTAATTTACTGAGTTTGCAGTTGGAAAGTCGTTAGTATAATTATGACTTCAATCTCATTTCTAGTGCACTTGGAGTTTCTTGCAGTCCATTTGTTTTGAAGAGAAATGATTTGTTTCAGTTGTTAATACTTGATAATCTAAAAAGCTTGTCATCATGTCTTATTACTAATCCATGATTTTTATGGTGAAAATTGCAATTTTGATTCCTATCCTATGGGGCTCTTTTATAAACCCGTGTTAATCCAAAAACTGCCTAGAACAATGGATTTGAAAACTTATCTCCCACACATTTTCTTCAGTCATGTGATTAACTTATCTCGGGTGTCCTGCGAGCAGGTCGGGTGCAGATCCAGTCACTTGCACTTGACCTACATCTGGTGCTTTTAGGATCTATGATGACTAGGATTTGAGGTATTCTTTAAGTTAGTTAATTAGGTCAGGTCCTTCTCTTTTTGGGTTTCAAATATTTGTGCAGACCCCTTCACCAACCGGTTAAAGTTCAGGTCTGGAATTTGGGTACTCGTATCCTTCAGGGAATCTCTGCTTTGGCTACAGATTGGGTACTAATTGGGTGTGTGCGTGTCAGATTCAGGTAGTGCTAATCTCGAATAGTGCTTTAACCTTTTTAATACCTAATTCATTAGTTGAAATTTAATGCTTCTTATCTTACAGTTTCCTTCGACTTTTCCAAAGACCGGTTTAAAAAGTGGTGATTAGCATCTTATAGTATCTACCAAATGTACGGTCCGAAACTGCAGGTTTGCCAAAGCTGTATTTCGATTCTTGTTCACCCACACAGACCGCTTAATAATAGGTCGGTTACCTATATTTTTGGTATGTGGTGCAGAAATCCATAATCTATATAACATCCTTGAGATATGTTAGGGCCTCACTTGCAAGCAATAGAGCATGCCACAAGCTATAGACCTGTTCTTTATCCCCATCATACAAATCTTGTCTGTTAGAAATTCAAGCACTTAGTAGATCTAGAAAATAACAAGTAGAATACATGTTACAGAAGTAATGGAATTTCTATTTTGTGTCTGTTTGATAGTTGATTTTATCATCAAGATCAAAGCAAACCATTGAAGTGTAGAAAAGAGTGAATTTAGACATATATATACTAAATAGCCCTTGTCTGTGACGTGAATACTTTGACTAGATAAAGAAAATGACATAACATACATATCCAAACATTTCATGGGATATCACTTATTTTTTGCTGGAGCTTATCATCCCGCTTGCACTTGATTTTTTTGTCTCGTCTACTGTCCATTTATTTCCTTATCTTTTTCGCTACTATTTTACTATTGATAATGTTATCTTTGACCTATAATCAGGCGAAATTGGGCCAGATGTAGCTGAGGAACATCAAAGATTCAGCAGGTACCAGCTTGCTGGTCCTGTATGTTTTTGAGTTTCATCTGATCAGTAATGGTGAGGATCTCGTCAATTGTTGGGAAAGGGGGATCTCGATGCTCTCTTTACATCTCTCGATGCTCTCTTTACTTAAGGTTAGTCAATTCTAGTTATATGAAGATTATTTTTGGCCATATGTTCTCTTTACATCTTGTTCCTCCATGCAAAAATTCTCTCCAGATTGAAAAAGCATATCCAAAAGTGAGATTCAAAATACGGTGAAAAAAATAGAGTTACAAGATGTCACGCCCCAGAACCAGAATACTGGACGGAGGCGTACACAGCCAGCTACGCAATCCCAAAGTACGTTAATACTCTGAAATCACGTATAAGCTGTCAAGACATGGGGGTTGCTCTACAAGCCATCAGTCAATCCTAAGGTTTAATAATCCTAGGTATCTCAATCACAGGCAATTATACAAGAGCAAAGAGTACGATCATCATACATACAATAGTAAGGCGTCCCGAACCATATATACATGAATGATCATGAAGCCAGTACCACAGAACTGATGACTAGCTAGAGTATTAGTCGTAAATGATAAGGACTAGCTATAGTCTAGAATACAAATATCATGTTTATGCCCGTATTCTACAATATCAAGGAAAATACCAAAACACGAGTTAAACACGCGCTCGGGGCTAAACATTACAAGAGGAGAATTTTCATATCAGTGGGAGGATGAAGAAGAAACCCACTGAGGCACTCTGGTGCTCCGGTTGATCACCGTCGAGTAGTTGGTGTGGTAGATACTTCGGACCCTTCTATCAGAACCTGGCCATGCAAAACCAGTGGGGTCAGACCCCAAATAGAAAGTACCACAAAGGAGGCCGAATTATGAACTTAAAACCAGCAATCACAGGCAATCAAGAGGGAGGCAATAAGTAAAGGAGGATCGAGATTCGTGCAGTACCAATGCACTCATCCTGATCATAGAAAGACAGTAAGCAAATCATCATTTGACATAAAGTAAACTGGAGAACATGTTAAATAAATAGAGCTAGAAAATATACACAGAGAGGACGAATGTACTGTTCCGGAAGCCAGGTTACAACCCTTAAACCAAATAAGGACCGAGATTATAACCCTTCGCCTGAATAGAACTTGGTCTCTGATCATTTATTGCTAGAGGTGACAATCATTAGGTGACAATCATAGAGTGACAATACAGAATATAATACATTAGAGTGACAATCATTGCAACCATTATCCTGGAACAATTAGGAACTGGATCTAGACAAGACTTAGATTGGGAAGGTGATATACGATAGGATAACCATGGGACTATTCAGATAATCAGGTTACAACCTGTAAACCAAACAAGGACCGGGGTTGTAACCCTTCGTCTGAACAGAACTTGGTTTCTCCTACCATTTATCGGCAAGATAAAATAAAAAATAAGGGCATGTAACAATCATGTACAAGATCAAGACAAGACTAGACAGATTGAACTTCATCCAACATTTCACGGCCAAGCAATAAGTACGGCTTGATACTTTAACTAACTAGGGTTATCACAGGCCTAGTTACTAGCAATATGTAAAGAGATTTACAAGTCCAGTTACCCGCCTGCTGCTACCTGAGTGACCCCATCAAAAGATAAACAAGTATAGCAGACACACTGTAGTGAGATATTTGTGTCCTAAAGAGGTGTCCCACTCGACGGCAGGCTGGAAATGTGCTCACCATGACATATAGCTCCAAGTCCCATGTATATATATATAAGGCCGGGATCAAAGGGGCAACAGGTAACTGGGAAAGTCTCTTCATGAACTACAGTATTATTTTAGTTATTAGCCTTAGTCGATTTACAGTAGGTACCCCTGACCATGGTACTCAGGGGTCCCTGTCCTAGACATGATGCAAGACAAGACGGGTTTATTTGTACAAGCACAATCATCCACGGTGTCCAGGTCATTCATACTTGTCGTGTCATGTTAGCCATCGCAGCAGCCTTCGAGATATATCATGTCAGGTTTATCATGTCAAGAGTGCGCCACGACGGGCCACTATCAAGAATTATCATGTCAAGTTTGTCAGGTCAAGTTATCTTGTCAAGAGTGCACCACGGCGGGTCACTATCAAGTCATGCCATTTATCAAGGAGTGAGAAAACTTGCACAATTAAATAACAATATATATGTTCTTGAAGCCAAGAAGAAACTCTACAACTTTCATGTTGGGAGTGGAAATAAATTTTGACCACAATTCAGGCAAATAAAACATTTTAACAATCAAAGTGGACCCTATGCGGCCCAAAAGTGGGAGAACATACATGCGACCAAAGAGAGTGGGAGGCCACCCATACGGCTAGCAAGAAGCTGATGCGGCCAAAAAATAACTGAAGGGGCCATGCGGCCAAAAATGGTGGAAGGCCATGCGGCCAACATTAAATCCCAGCAAGAAATATTCATGCAATCAGGAAAGACAAAGAGAGTAGGACCTGCAACAAATGCAAGCATCCACTCAAGCAAAAGAAAAGGACACGTGGCCACTCAAGTACTGGGGCCATGTGGCCTAAAATTACATGGATACAAACCTTGTGGGACCCTACTACAATTAATGCTTCATACTAATGAGGCCAGCACACCATAGTGTATGCGGTAAAATATGGCACGTGGCCACTCAAACAACGCATGCGACCAAAAATTATTGGCCACTCACACATCAATGGCCTGGCAATTATTTAAATAGCCAAAATAATATTTAAGGGGTCATATGCAGCCAGAGCTAATTAAACACTTATGCGGCCAAGAATATTAAGTAACAGCATGCAAGAGCATGCATGCAAAAGCATGCAGGCTAAGGCCATAATATATATGCGGCCAGCACACAATGGGTAATGCCATATGCGGCTGGCTAATATCACCAAGTAACAACATGCGGCTACAACATTTAATGTCATGCAAGCAAACTAACTAAGCATGCCACGTAAGCTTGCATGCAAACTAAACAAACAACTAAGTACGCATGCAAGCTACTAAATAAATAAACTAAATAAGCATACATGCAACTAACTAAGCATGAGCATGCCACGTAAGCATGCATGTAAACCAAACAAACAACTAAGTAAGCATGCATGCTAAGCATGCAACGTAAACATGCAATGCATGCAAATTCAAATAGCTAAAGCCAAGCTAAAGCGTATGCAGCCAGCAACTTAGCATGCGGCTAAGCTAAGCATGCAACTAATATTTAATGCTAAATGAGCTAGCAGATTTGCTAATACGTGAAAGCATACGCGGCCAATAATGTTGTTTGGCCATGCATGCGGCCAAAAATTACATTGAGCCGCATGCAAGCAAATAGTAATTAATTGGCAAAAGCATTGAGCCGCATGCAAGCAAACGCTTGCACAGGCCATGCGGCCAACTAATGCATGCAATTAAATATTCAATTAAATGGCCATGCGGATCAGAGTAAAAATGCTCATGCGGCCAGCAAATATTTTGATGGCTACGCGGCCAAAATATATACTCATGCGGCCCATAATATCAAAAGTGCAATTAATGGCTCCCATAGAGAACATGTCCATGGAAAATACCATGGCCACCATGCTTCTCCAAACAACAATAGGAACCCAAATCCAGACTCCCATAGGTCAAATTTGGACAAAATGGAATTCTGTACAGCATGGAACCATCAGTTAGCAAAAATAACCAAGTTCAACAGGTCAAAGCCCATGAAAACCAAAATTTCCACAAGGCTAGATCTACCACAATCCACCCAGTAAAATCAAAAACTCCAAGTTCTAAACATGCTTAAAATCATGCAAGGAAGAAGATGGAACAAACAAAAATAAATTTTTTCAAGGTTCGACAAGGTGTACTTGCCTCTCTCTCTAATGGCTAGGGTTTGGTGGAGAAGAAATAAATGAGGGTGAATGAGGAGGGAGAGAGAAAAAGTGGCTTATATAACAAACTCAAGTTATCTCCACCATTCATTCCTCTTCACTCAATCTAAACCATATACCTCATCTCATGAGAAACCAAACTAACCAAGTCTAATGCCAAGCCAAGTTAAACCAAACCTAAAAAACCAAGTCCAAGTCAAAACCAAGTCATGAAAATCCAGTACTTCGGAAGATTTTAAAATATCACGCAAATCGATAAATATGAAATACGGCTCAAATAAATACGTATCCATATAAAATACCTATACAGTGAGATG
The DNA here is from genome assembly GCA_029216955.1 of Iris pallida. Taxonomy (NCBI): domain Eukaryota; kingdom Viridiplantae; phylum Streptophyta; class Magnoliopsida; order Asparagales; family Iridaceae; genus Iris; species Iris pallida. The sequence continues at coordinate 1,150,472 of JANAVB010020397.1, forward strand.
GGTCTCACAACTCTCCACACCTTAGAAAAATTTCGTCCTCAGAATTTTCTGAAGCTAGTCGAACAAGATAACAAAACAAAAGCTCCAGAAAACTCAACAATCTCAATAAATCAATCATGGCATACAAGTAAAGTAAAACAATCAGTAATGTAAATAATGCGTAAGCGGTAAATAATGCACAAGAACAAATACAATCATGATCAAGAACGACTGGAGGCATATGGATCAATATGACTCCTGAGACAGTTGTGTAGAAACCAACGTCCTCGCTGGCCTAAGCTGACTCCCAAAAATGGATAAGGTCAAGCCTCAAGATAAGTCGGTACCAATGACTTAGTTCAAGACATGACTCTACCCAGGACATATCATCGTAGTTAAAATGGATGCATGAACTTTATCACCTGTCTCAAGATACGATGATAGAAGCGGCTGGCTGATTCGGGATGGACTGACATCTCTGCCTGCATGCTGAGACTGATCCTCCATGTCTGGCCTGGCTGAAGAATGCTGAGCTGCCCTCGGCAAAACACGAACAAGATAATCAGAAGGATCAAGAAAAGTGCCCTTGAAAGTTGAAGGACACAAGATCAAATCATAGGAACTGGAAAGATCAATGATCAAAACAGATATCAAGTCAAGTATCAGAGATAGAGAATAATCCGAAGGAGATCAATAAGGATAATCATGATTGAGATATCTAAACATGGTAACCCCCACAAATCTGAAAATCGAGACCTGCATAGGCCACCACTAAAACGATGTCACGACCCAGAACCAGAATACTGGACGGAGGCGTATACAGCCAGCTACGCAATCCCAAAGTACGTTAATACTCTGAAATCACGTATAAGCTGTCAAGACATGGGGGTTACTCTACAAGCCATCAGTCAATCCTAAGGTTTAATAATCCTAGGTATCTCAATCACAAGCAATTATACAAGAGAAAAGAGTACGATCATCATACATACAATAGTAAGGCGTCCCGAACCATATATACATGAATGATAATAAAGCCAGGACCACAGAACTGATGACTAGCTAGAGTATTAGTCGTACATGATAAGGACTAGCTATAGTCTAGAATACACATATCATGTTTATGCCCGTAGGCTACAATATCAAGAAAAATACCAAAACACGAGTTAAACACGCGCTTGGGGCTAAACGTTACAAGAGGAGAATTTTTATATCAGTGGGAGGATGAAGAAGAAACCCACTGAGGTACTCTGGTGCTCCGTCTGGTCACCATCGAGTAGATGGTACGGTAGATCCTTCGGGCTCTTCTATCAGAACCTGGCCATCCAAAACCAGTGGGGTCAAACCCCAAATAGCAAGTACCACAAAGGAGGCCGAACTATGAACTTAAAACCAGCAATCACAGGCAATCAACAGGGAGAGACAACAATAAGTAAAGGTTGATCAAGATTCTTGCAGTACCAATGCACTCATCCCGATCATAGAAAGACAGTAAGCAAATCATCATTTGACATAAAGTAAACTGGAGAACATGTTAAATAAATAGAGCTTGGCAATATACACAGAGAGGTCGAAGGTACTGTTTCGGAAGCCAGGTTACAACCCTTAAACCAAACAAGGACCAAGATTGTAACCCTTCGCCTGAACAAAACTTGGTCTCTGATCATTTATTGCTAGAGGTGACAATCATTAAGTGACAATCAGAGAGTGACTATACAGAGTATAAAATATTAGAGTGACAATCATTGTAACCATTATCCTGGAACAATTAGAAACTGGATCTAGACAAGACTTAGACTGGAAAGGTGATATACGATAGGATAACCATAGGACTATTTAGATAACCAGGTTATAACCCATAAACCAAACAAGGACCGGGGTTGTAACCCTTCGTCTGAACAGAACTTGGTTTCTCCAACCATTTATCGGTAAGATAAAATAAGAAATCAGGGCATGTAACAATCATGTACAAGATCAAGATAAGACTAGACAGATTGAACTTCATCCAACATTTTACGGCCAAGCAATAAGTACGGCTTGATAATTTAACTAACTAGGGTTATCACATGCCTAGTTACTAGCAAGATACAAAGATATTTCTAAGACCAGTTACCCGCCTGCTGCTACCTGAGTGACCCCAGCAAAAAAAAAGGCTTAATTGCTAATTGCTACCCTCAACTATCACACATTTTCAAGTTGATACCCTAAACTTTTTTTCGTAACAGATTGATACCTCAACTATTTTTTTTTCAACTTAATACCTAACATTTTAAAAACCCCAAAATGCCCTTATCCCTTCCCTCCCTCCACCCCCTCTCCCACTCCAGCCACCCCCCCTGCTAGCTCCGGCCGGACCCCCCTCCTCGCTTTCGGCCAACCGCCCCCCCTCCTCGCTTCCGGCCAACCCCTGCCCCGCCTCCCGCCCCGCCTCCTGCCCCACCTCCCGTCCCGCACCCCCCTTCCCAGCCCCCCTCCTCCCGCTGCCGAGCCCTAGGGGAGAGGCGGGAGCGGGCGGACGGCCAGAGCGAGAGGGGGGTGGGGGGAGCTGCGGCCGGAGCAAGCAGAGGGGGGCGCGAAGCTAGCAGGGGGAGGGGGGTTAGGGATAGGGGCATTTTTGTCCAAAATAATATTCGGGTATCAAGTTGTTACGAAAAAAAGTTTAGGGTACCAAGTTGAAAAAGGGAAATAGTTGAGGGTATCAAGTAGCAATTAAGCCAAAAACAAACAAGTATAGCAGACACACTGCAGTGAGATACATGTGTCCTAAAGAGGTGCCCCACTCGACGGCAGGCTGGAAATTTGCTCATCATGACAGATAGCTCCAAGTCCCATGTATATATATATATAAGGCCGGGATCAAAGGGACAACAGGTAACTGGGAAAGTCTCTTCATGAACTACAGTATTATTTTAGTTATTAGCCTTAGTCGATTTACAGTAGGTACCCCTGACCATGGTACTCAGGGGTCCCTGTCCTAGACATGATGTAAGACAAGACGGGTTTATTTGTACAAGCACAATCATCCACGGTGTCCAGGTCATTCATACTTGTCGTGTCATGTTAGCCATCGCAGCAGCCTTCGAGATATATCATGTCAGGTTTATCATGTCAAGAGTGCGCCACGACGGGCCACTATCAAGAATTATCATGTCAAGTTTGTCAGGTCAAGTTATCTTGTCAAGAGTGCACCACGGCGGGTCACTATCAAGTCATGCCATTTATCAAGGAGTGAGAAAACTTGCACAATTAAATAACAATATATATGTTCTTGAAGCCAAGAAGAAACTCTACAACTTTCATGTTGGGAGTGGAAAGAAATTTTGACCACAATTCAGGCAAATAAAACATTTTAACAATCAAAGTGGACCCTATGCGGCCCAAAAGTGGGAGAACATACATGCGACCAAAGAGAGTGGGAGGCCACCCATACGGCCAGCAAGAAGCTGATGCGGCCAAAAAATAACTGAAGGGGCCATGCGGCCAAAAATGGTGGAAGGCCATGCGGCCAACATTAAATCCCAGCAAGAAATATTCATGCAATCAGGAAAGACAAAGAGAGTAGGACCTGCAACAAATGCAAGCATCCACTCAAGCAAAAGAAAAGGACACATGGCCACTCAAGTACTGGAGCCATGTGGCCTAAAATTACATGGATACAAACCTTGTGGGACCCTACTACAATTAATGCTTCATACTAATGAGGCCAGCAAACCATAGTGTATGCGGTAAAATATGGCACGTGGCCACTCAAACAACGCATGCGACCAAGAATTATTGGCCACTCACACATCAATGGCCTGGCAATTATTTAAATGGCCAAAATAATATTTAAGGGGTCATATGCAGCCAGAGCTAATTAAACACTTATACGGCCAAGAATATTAAGTAACAGCATGCAAGAGCATGCATGCAAAAGCATGCAGGCTAAGGCCATAATATATATGCGGCCAGCACACAATGGGTAATGCCATATGCGGCTGGCTAATATCACCAAGTAACAGCATGCGGCTACAACATTTAATGTCATGCAAGCAAACTAACTAAGCATGCCACGTAAGCTTGCATGCAAACTAAACAAACTACTAAGTAAGCATGCAAGCTACTAAATAAATAAACTAAATAAGCATACATGCAACTAACTAAGCATGAGCATGCCACGTAAGCATGCATGTAAACCAAACAAACAACTAAGTAAGCATGCATGCTAAGCATGCAACGTAAACATGCAATGCATGCAAATTCAAATAGCTAAAGCCAAGCTAAAGCGTATGCAGCCAGCAACTTAGCATGCGGCTAAGCTAAGCATGCAACTAATATTTAATGCTAAATGAGCTAGCAGATTTGCTAATACGTGAAAGCATACGCGGCCAATAATGTTGTTTGGCCATGCATGCGGCCAAAAATTACATTGAGCCGCATGCAAGCAAATAGTAATTAATTGGCAAAAGCATTGAGCCGCATGCAAGCAAATGCTTGCACAGGCCATGCGGCCAACTAATGCATGCAATTAAATATTCAATTAAATGGCCATGCGGATCAGAGTAAAAATGCTCATGCGGCCAGCAAATATTTTGACGGCTACGCGGCCAAAATATTTACTCATGCGGCCCATAATATCAAAAGTGCAATTAATGGCTCCCATAGAGAACATGTCCATGGAAAATACCATGGCCACCATGCTTCTCCAAACAACAATAGGAACCCAAATCCAGACTCCCATAGGTCAAATTTGGACAAAATGGAATTCTGTACAACATGGAACCATCAGTTAGCAAAAATAACCAAGTTCAACAGGTCAAAGCCCATGAAAACCAAAATTTCCACAAGGCTAGATCTACCACAATCCACCCAGTAAAATCAAAAACTCCAAGTTCTAAACATGCTTAAAATCATGCAAGGAAGAAGATGGAACAAACAAAAATAAATTTTTTCAAGGTTCGACAAGGTGTACTTGCCTCTCTCTCTAATGGCTAGGGTTTGGTGGAGAAGAAATGAATGAGGGTGAATGAGGAGGGAGAGAGAAAAAGTGGCTTATATAACAAACTCAAGTTATCTCCACCATTCATTCCTCTTCACTCAATCTAAACCATATACCTCATCTCATGAGAAACCAAACTAACCAAGTCTAATGCCAAGCCAAGTTAAACCAAACCCAAAAAACCAAGTCCAAGTCAAAACCAAGTCATGAAAATCCAGTACTTCGGAAGATTTTAAAATATCACGCAAATCGATAAATATGAAATATGGCTCAAATAAACACGTATCCATATAAAATATCGATACAGTGAGATGGGTCTCACAACTCTCCACACCTTAGAAAAATTTCGTCCTCGGAATTTTCTGAAGCTAGTCGAACAAGATAACAAAACAAAAGCTCCAGAAAACTCAACAATCTCAATAAATCAATCATGGCATACAAGTAAAGTAAAACAATCAGTAATGTAAATAATGCGTAAGCGGTAAATAATGCACAAGAACAAATACAATCATGATCAAGAAGGACTGGAGGCATATGGATCAATATGACTCCTGAGACAGTTGTGTAGAAACCAACGTCCTCGCTGGCCTAAGCTGACTCCCAAAAATGGATAAGGTCAAGCCTCAAGATAAGTCGGTACCAATGACTTAGTTCAAGACATGACTCTACCCAGGACATATCATCGTAGTTGAAATGGATGCATGAACTTTATCACCTGTCTCAAGATACGATGATAGAAGCGGCTGGCTGATTCGGGATGGACTGACATCTCTGCCTGCATGCTGAGACTGATCCTCCATGTCTGGCCTGGCTGAAGAATGCTGAGCTTCCCTCGGCAAAACACGAACAAGATAATCAGAAGGATCAAGAAAAGTGCCCTTGAAAGATGAAGGACAAAAGATCAAATCATAGGAACTGGAAAGATCAATGATCAAAACAGATATCAAGTCAAGTATCAGAGATAGAGAATAATCCGAAGGAGATCAATAAGGATAATCATGATTGAGATATCTAAACATGGTAACCCCCACAAATCTGAAAATCGAGACCTGCATAGGCCACCACTAAAACGATGTCACGCCCCAGAACCAGAATACTGGACGGAGGCGTACACAGCCAGCTACGCAATCCCAAAGTACGTTAATACTCTGAAATCACGTATAAGCTGTCAAGACATGGGGGTTACTCTACAAGCCATCAGTCAATCCTAAGGTTTAATAATCCTAGGTATCTCAATCACAAGCAATTATACAAGAGAAAAGAGTACGATCATCATACATACAATAGTAAGGCGTCCCGAACCATATATACATGAATGATAATAAAGCCAGGACCACAGAACTGATGACTAGCTAGAGTATTAGTCGTACATGATAAGGACTAGCTATAGTCTAGAATACACATATCATGTTTATGCCCGTAGGCTACAATATCAAGAAAAATACCAAAACACGAGTTAAACACGCGCTCGGGGCTAAACGTTACAAGAGGAGAATTTTCATATCAGTGGGAGAATGAAGAAGAAACCCACTGAGGCACTCTGGTGCTCCGTCTGGTCACCATCGAGTAGATGGTACGGTAGATACTTCGGGCTCCTCTATCAGAACCTGGCCATCCAAAACCAGTGGGGTCAAACCCCAAATAGCAAGTACCACAAAGGAGGCCGAACTATGAACTTAAAACCAGCAATCACAGGCAATCAACAGGGAGAGACAACAATAAGTAAAGGAGGATCAAGATTCTTGCAGTACCAATGCACTCATCTCGATCATAGAAAGACAGTAAGCAAATCATCATTTGATATAAAGTAAACTGGAGAACATGTTAAATAAATAGAGCTTGGCAATATACACAGAGAGGTCGAAGGTACTGTTTCGGAAGCCAGGTTACAACCCTTAAACCAAACAAGGACCAAGATTGTAACCCTTCGCCTGAACAAAACTTGGTCTCTGATCATTTATTGCTAGAGGTGACAATCATTAAGTGACAATCAGAGAGTGACAATACAGAGTATAAAATATTAGAGTGACAATCATTGCAACCATTATCCTGGAACAATTAGAAACTGGATCTAGACAAGACTTAGACTGGAAATGTGATATACGATAGGATAACCATGGGACTATTTAGATAACCAGGTTATAACCCATAAACCAAACAAGGACCGGGGTTGTAACCCTTCGTCTGAACAGAACTTGGTTTCTCCAAACATTTATCGGCAAGATAAAATAAGAAATCAGGGCATGTAACAATCATGTACAAGATCAAGATAAGACTAGACAGATTGAACTTCATCCAACATTTCACGTCCAAGCAATAAGTACGGCTTGATAATTTAACTAACTAGGGTTATCACATGCCTAGTTACTAGCAAGATACAAAGATATTTCCAAGTCCAGTTACCCGCCTGCTGCTACCTGAGTGACCCCAGCAAAAAAAGGCTTAATTGCTAATTGCTACCCTCAACTATCACACTTTTTCAAGTTGATACCCTAAACTTTTTTTCGTAACAGATTGATACCTCAACTATTTTTTTTTTCAACTTAATACCTAACATTTTAAAAACCCCAAAATGCCCTTATCCCTTCCCTCCCTCTACCCCCTCCCCCACTCCAGCGACCCCCCCTGCTAGATCCGACTGGACCCCCCTCCTCGCTTTCGGCCAACCGCCCCCCCTCCTCGCTTCCGGCCAACCCCTGCCCCGCCTCCCGCCCCATCTCCTGCCCCACCTCCCGTCCCGCATCCCCCTTCCCAGCCCCCCTCCTCCCGCTGCCGAGCCCTAGGGGAGAGGCGGAAGCGGGCGGACGGCCAGAGCGAGAGGGGGAAGGGGGTGGCCTGAAGCGAGCAGGGGGGGTGGGGGAGAGCTGCGGCCGGAGCAAGCAGAGAGGGGCGCGAAGCTAGCAGGGGGAGGGGGGTTAGGGATAGGGGCATTTTTGTCTAAAATAATATCCGGGTATCAAGTTGTTACGAAAAAAAGTTTAGGGTACCAAGTTGAAAAACGGTAATAGTTGAGGGTATCAAGTAGCAATTAAGCCAAAAACAAACAAGTATAGCAGACACACTGCAGTGAGATACATGTGTCCTAAAGAGGTGCCCCACTCGACGGCAGGCTGGAAATTTGCTCATCATGACAGATAGCTCCAAGTCCCATGTATATATATATATATAAGGCCGGGATCAAAGGGACAACAGGTAACTGGAAAAGTCTCTTCATGAACTACTGTATTATTCTAGTTATTAGCCTTAGTCGATTTACAGTAGGTACCCCTGACCGTGGTACTCAGGCGTCCCTATCCTAGACATGATGCAAGACAAGACGGGTTCATTTGTACAAGCACAATCATCCATGGTGTCCAGGTCATTCATACTTGTCGTGTCATGTTAGCCATCGCAACAGCCTTCGAGATATATCATGTCAGGTTTATCATGTCAATAGTGCGCCACGACGGGCCACTATCAAGAATTATCATGTCAAGTTTGTCAGGTCAAGTTATCTTGTCAGGAGTGCACCACGGCGGGTCATTATCAAGTCATGTCATTAATCAAGAAGGGGAGAAACTTGCGCAATTAAATAATAATATATATAATATATATATATTCTTGAAGCCAAGGAGAAACTCTACAACTTTCATGTTGGGAGTGGAAAGAAATTTTGACCACAATTCAGGCAAATAAAATATTTAAACAATCAAAGTGGACCCCATGCGGCCCAAAAGTAGGAGAACATACATGCGGCCAAAGAGAGTGGGAGGCCACCCATGCGGCCAGCAAGAAGCTTATGCGGCCAGAAAATAACTGAAGGGGCCATGCGGCCAAAAATGGTGGGAGGCCATGCGGCCAACATTAAATGCCAGCAAAAAATATTCATGCAATCAGGAAAGACAAAGAGAGTGGGACCCACAATAAATGCAAGTATCCACTCAAACAAAAGAAAAGAATACATGGCCACTGAAGTACTGGGGCCATGTGGCCTAAAATTACATGGATACAAATCTTGTGGGACCCTACTACAATTAATACTTCATACTAATGAGACCAGCACACCATAGTGTATGCGACAAAATATGGCACGTGGCCACTCAAACAATGCATGCATCCAAGAATTATTGGCCATGCACACATCAATGGCCTGGCAATTATTTAAATGGCTAAAATAATATTTAAGGGGTCATATGCGGCCAGAGCTAATTAAACACTTATGCGGCCAAGAATATTAAGTAACAGCATGTAAGAGCATGCATACAAAAGCATGCAGGCTAAGGCCATAATATATATGCAGCCAGCACACAATGGATAATGCCATATGCGGCTGGCTAATATCACCAAGTAACAGCATGCGGCTACAACATTTAATTTCATGCAAGCAAACTAACTAAGCATGCCACGTAAGCTTGCATGCAAACTAAACAAACAACTAAGTAAGCATGCAAGCTACTAAATAAATAAACTAGATAAGCATGCATGCAACTAACTAAGCATGCCACGTAAGCATGCATGCAAACCAAACAAACAACTAAGTAAGCATGCATGCTAAGCATGCAACGTAAGCATGCAATGGATGCAAATTCAAATAGCTAAAGCCAAGCTAAAGCATATGCGGCCAGCAACTTAGCATGTGGCCAAGCTAAGCATGCAACTAATATTTAATGCTAAATGAGCTAACATATTTGCTAATACGCGAAAGCATACGCGGCCAATAATGTTGTTTGGCCATGCATGCGGCCAAAAATTACATTGAGCCGCATGCAAGCAAATAGTAATTAATTGGCAAAAGCATTGAGCCGCATGTAAGCAAGCGCTTGCACAGGCCATGCGGCCAACTAATGCATGCAATTAAATATTCAATTAAATGGCTATGCGGATCAGAGAAAAAATGCTCATGCGGCCAACAAATATTTTGACGGCTATGCGGCCAGAAATATTTACTTATGCGGCCCATAATATCAAAAGTACAATTAATGGCTCCCATAGAAAACATGTCCATAAAAAATACCATGGCCACCATGCTTCTCCAAACAACAATAGAAACCCAAATCCAGACTCCCATATGTTAAATTTAGACAAAATGGAATTCTCTACAACATGGAACCATCAGTTAGTAAAAATAAGCAAGTTCAACAGGTCAAAGCCCTTGAAAACCAAAATTTTCACAATGCTAGATCTACCACAATCTACCCGATAAAATCAAAAACTCCAAGTTCTAAACATGCTTAAAATCATGCAAGGAAGAAGATGGAGCAAATAAAAATAAATTTGTTCAAGGTTCGGCAAGGTGTACTTGCCTCTCTCTCTAATGGCTAGGGTTTGGTGGAAAAGAAATGAATGAGGGTGAATGAGGAGGGAGAGAGAAAAAGTGGCTTATATAACAAACTCAAGTGATCTCCACCATTCATTCCTCTCCACTCAATCTAAACCGTACACCTCATCTCATGAGAAACCAAACTAACCAAGTCCAATGCCAAGCCAAATTAAACCAAACCCAATAAAACCAAGTCCAAGTCAAAACCAAGAAAATCCAATACTTCGGAAGATTTTAAAATATCACGCAAATCGATAAATATGAAATACGGCTCAAATAAACACATATCCATATAAAATACTGATACAGTGAGACGGGGCTCACACAAGATGGGGTCAATCCAGATAAGTCCCATTCACTCTGGCAACAGTGTAAACTTGGTTATGTTTTGCATAAGCTTAGATAATCTACATTGGCGCCTCTCTGCCTGTACATTTTCTCTGAGCTGGTAGTCCATGCCCCCATTATGTTAGCCGATACATTTTCTCTGACTAAACCTTAAACGGATGCAACTGTCACTTCTTAGTATTCTTGGATTTGCTTGCATCATAATCTTGTTTACTGATAATATTTAAACTTTTCTCCTTTGAATTATAATATTTCTGGATTATAATTTCATCCATTATGTAAGGGTCTTCTACCTTGCTATTATTTATACAAATAGTGCACTATTTTTTGCTTTAAAATTTGATACAAGTTATTGGTAATTACTGTTGTGGGACTTGTCATCATACCCCATTATCACCTCTCTTTTCTGTGATAACCATCAAATATTGTTCAACTTGCGGATTGAATTTTTTTAGATATTTTGTTGTTTTCCAAATTGTAGAGAGAAACTACATACAACTGGAAAATTTTGTAGTTGTATATTTGGTATCTGACATCTCTATGAGAACTATATCAACCAATCAACTTTGTGCTTCACTAATACCCTAGCTTTTTCCAGAAAATAAACTTCACTGTTGGATATTGTCAAACCAATCAACTTCACTGTTTGTGCTTCAGTCTGTTTGACTAAATTTCTCAGTCACTTTAATTTTGGTAGTCTTAGGGTGTTGGTTTTTTACTGTTGGATATTGTCAAACAAAGTTGATACTCTAGGGAATTTCTGTTTCCTATTTTGATTTCTTGTGTCATTTAAATGCTTTTTTTTAATGCAGTATCATCATTTTTAAATGTGGTTATGATTGCAACTTTCTTGCAATTTTGCTAGTATCCTTTTCATGGCAGGCAACTAAGTTTTTTTATTCTGTTGCTACTACATGTTCACAGTTCAGGCTTTTTTTTAGTAGAAATATCCTCAGCTATTGTGTAGCTTTTGACCCCTCCCACATGCTGATAGTTGTATTGGGTCGCTCTGGGTAGGCTAGACCCCTCCCACATGTTGATAGTTGTATTGGGTCGCTCTGGGCTGGCTAGGCTTGATTTTGACAGGACATGGACTACCAGCTTAGAGAAAATGTACAGGCAGATTTTAGTCAACCTTAATTGTTATACAAGGTACTTATCTTCTAGCCTTGTTTTTCTTTCCTGTACAAATTGTACATTAATATGCAAATATATGTCAAGACAGATTCTCTTTCTAATTTTGATTTGAGTAATATAGAATACCTACACATTTGTATAGACTTCACAAAGATTATCAAATTATTAATTACTTGCAATTGTGACAAGTCCTCTCCTTCTTTTAAAGTTTGAAAAATGTGTACAAGTCCTTCGTTTCTTGCAATTTTCATATTACATTATAAAGTATATTGAACCTTGTTTTTATTTTTTTTCAGGGTTTTGCTACATATTCTGCGGACAGTTTTGATGTGGCCAAGTTTTGATGTGAACAATTTTGGTAGTTGTAAATGTATATATATATTTGGATATTCTATTTTGAGAATGTAATAAAGATGTTGATATGTACTATATTTTGAGAAATGTAATAAAGATGGTGATATATAATGTTAAGTTTTTGGAATGTAATATATAATGTGCAGTATAGAGCGTTATAAATATGCTAATTTGAATAGTATAAAGTGTAATAAATGTGGTGCATTGAGCCTATACATATTATCTATTCATAACGTTTTAAAAATGTCCTGAATTGTGCACTATATATTAACTATTCATAACGCTTTTATAGGAACTATCCATGACATTTTTTATAACGCTTTTAAAAAATATTTATAACACCCGTTTTCATAACGCTTGTTTTGAAAAAAAAATGTCATGGTTTGTTATTAATGACACTTTTTAGCCGTCATTAAAAGGATTTTTTGTTGTAGTGTTCCATCTGGTCGTGACCGTATCCATTTCGGGTGGGTGTGTAGTAGGTGGCAGTCGGTACTAGCGGAGGCTCGATATCTCATGCCTCCTATAGCTCCTATATATTGCTTCATATCGGACTCACAATATGTATATATATATAAAGCACAGTGGGTTTTTGGTCCGACCCAATGGCTTTGGTTCAACGATAATGAAAGGACTAAATTACCCCTCTCTCTATAAGAGAGGTGGAGGTCCCATGTTGGGTGCGGAGCAACTGGTTGTTCCAACGGCACCCCCGTCTCCAACTCCTCTTGATATATAAAACATAGTGGATTTTTTGTCCGACCCATGTGCTTTGGTTCAACGATAATAAAAAGACTAAATTGCCCCTCTCTATATAAGAGAGGGAGAGGTCCCATGTTGGGTGTGGAGCAACTGGTTGTTCCAACGGCATCCCCGTCTCCAACTCCTCTTGCACCGCCCCTTCCTCTGTCGTCTCTGCTCCATCCTCGCGCATGCCGTCGTCGTCGGCCTCTTCCGTAACCCTTTCGTCGCAATCAGCCTCCTCTACCGCGCCACCAATACCGACCCTTCCTTTGCCACCTTCCTCTTCTCCGCCATGACCAACCCCAACCCCTTCTCTTCCTTGCTCAACACCACCACCACTGCCGCCGCCGCCACCAGGTCGCTCCACGCAAAAGCCCTCCTCCTCGGATTTCGGCCTGAACCCTTCGTGCAGACCATCCTGCTCACCGCCTACTCCCGACGCAGCTCTGCCGACCACGATCTGTGGGTGTTCGACGGAATGCCGCACAAGGACGACGTCTCCTGGACTGCCGCCCTTAGACAGCCTGCGACGGTCCTGCGCGTCTTCGCCTCTATGAGGCCCCACGCCACCCCGAACGCCTCCACCGTGGTCTTTGTTGTGTCCTCCTCCGTCGGGCTCGGGTCCCTGGCGCTGGCCAGTGCCTGCACGCCTACGTCGAAAAGGCCGGGTCTGGAGGCCGCGTCTTCGTCCGGAACTCCCTGGCGCTGGCCCGGTGCCTGCACGCCTACGTCGAGAAGGCCAGATTCATATCCGTGCCATTATGGCACGGGTTATCCACTAGTGTGTATATATATATATATATTTTTATATATATATATATAAATATATAAATATATATATATTTTATATATATAATATATATATATATATATATATATATATATATATATATATATATATATATAAAATATATATATATATATATATATATATATATATATATATATATATATAAAATATATATATATATATATATATATATATATGACAGGTCATCGACGGAATTAGATCATATGCGGGTCTTCTGCGGGGTAATTGTTAGTTAGAGACGACGATGATGTTCACTTGTGGAATCCTATAACAAGAAAGGAGATCCCACTCACTCAGCTTCCTTATAATTTATCTTCTGGATTTAACTCCTCTTGTTGATTTAACTCTTGTGTGGCCAAGGTTGTCTTATCCTCAAATCTAGCTTGTTCATCTAAGCTGCAACTCTTACAGTCATGGTCATTTCCAAATACACAAAAAAATTTGAGCTTTTGCAGTATCAGATATGACAGTTGGACCACCCTCACTCGTCTTCATCTCGAGGACGTTATTTGTTACCGAAGGCAATTATATGCTATAACATTCCATGGAGGGGTTGTGACACTAGATGTTGGCCGAAATCCAAAGAAGACAAGATTATGATTGGTATGTCCCATGGACGATATTGACGACGACCGTACTGGTTGTCATTCCCGTTTTCCGTTATACATATTTTCAGTGTACATGTATGAATTTTGACCCATATTTTATTTACTGTATTTTCGTATTTCTTTATTGCTTGTATTGATGTATCTTGACTAGGGTTGACCTTGGGTTGGTTTGGTCCAACTTGATTTGCTTTGGATGGCTTGGTTTGGTTTATTTTGATGGTTGGTTCCACATGTTGAACCATCCCCTCTCTTTTTAAACCCCTAACTACTTTCTCTCTCTTCCTTTACTCTTCATTACTTCTTTTTCTTCCTCATAACTCTCTCCGCCTACCAAGAAACCCTAGACAAGTGCAACTTGTTTCATGGAGGAACCTAATTCTATTTGTTCCATTGTCTTTCTTACATGATTCTATGACACTTTAGAACTTGGTATTTTCTAATTTGGTGGATATTTTCTTGTAGATCTAAGTTTGTGCCATTTTCAGTTTTTTTGGATTTTGATCTATCAAACTTACTTGTTTTCGAAAACTAAGTGTTCCATGTGGTAGAGAATTTGATTCTACACAATTTTCAAAGAACAGGTAGGCAACTCTAGAGGGGGTGAATAGAGTTTATAACAATAATGGCCAAATAAAAATTAAACTCTTTTCACCAACAATAAATAACCAGAGTAGTAAATGCGGAAATAAAAAGATCAATAGAGCATACGCAAACACAGTCGTTTTTAACCTAGTTTCCCTCGTGGAGGACAAGTCTAAGCCTGAGAACTCTAGGTCAAGATTAAATCCACTATTTGTGAAATAGTAGTTACACTCCGTGCCTTTTCTTCAGAAGAGCACGTCAACTTCTTACAAAGATCACTGTGGCGATGCTTGAAATTTTCTAAGCGACTTTCTTAACTCTTGCACAAACTTCTAACTGAATAACACTGAGCACTTTTAGGCTTAGGAAGCTTGTGGCTAGTAGATGAGAAGGTTAAGGCTTGTATGAGGCTTATAGAGAAGAGAAGAGAAGATAATTGGATGAATGAAAATGAGGGAATTCAAGGCTTATTTATACTAGTTGGGATAGGCAGAATTTGGCCAGAATTCTGTGTCAAGAATTTAAATTTTTGGCCGTTGGACAACTAGCATACAACAAACCCTAAAAATTAGGATCCTGTAATTTAGGGGACAGAGTTCGGCCCGAACTCTGTGTGGAGGCAGAGTTCGGCCCGAACTCTGTCTCCATGCTGACAGAAAGTTCAATGGGCCTATGTGGGCTAGTTTTGGTTTGGTGGAGCTTTTGGTTTTGTTTGGGGATAAGGTTTAAGCCCAGAATACCCAGTGCTACTCAGTTTACATTTAGCTAGACTCAATAAATGTAAAATAATACAGACTCAAAAACTTAGTATGCTGTAGGAGAGAGCCGACGTCCGTCTTGCACTGAGTTCTGTCTTGATGTGTCATATTGAATTATGACAAGTATCATATTGTCAATTTGTCAATATTTGGTTGACTGTGATTTGGGTCAACAATCTCCCCCATATTGATAATTGACAAAATGATATTTGTATATTCAATGTTCATACTTGGACACAAGATAAAAGTAGTAGACATGCATAGAATGCAGTAGCTCCCCCGTAATAATAGCTCTCCCATAAACATAGCTTCTTTTTAAACCAATGTGCCTTATCCTGATATATATAATCTCCTCCAAAATATAGATATCATACAATAAAATATGAATATCAAATAGATCTCCCCCTTTTGGCATTTATCAATTATGAATATCAAATATGAATATCAAACACAGACAAGGAAGACTGTATAAAAGATTAACTGGCAAGCACACAATAATAATGATATAATAACTACAAATAAAATCTAAAGATCTACAGAAACTGAAAGTGTACACATACAAGAAAATTAAACTACATAATCATAAGTCAATAATGCATAAAACTAAATAAGATCATCAGCAGCAGCAGTAGGTACGGAACCACATCCATCATGGAGCATGAGATGGTCCAGCGACGTAAGACGGGTCAGCATCAGAACGATGAGGATCCACAAAAGCTGTATCCGGATCCAGATATCGCATAACCTAAGGGTCGTCGATATGGTAGCCGGCACGAGATGGATCCCGCTCCATAGGAAGGGGCATATTGGGATGCCGAGAGATGGTGCACCGAATGTCATGCAGTGAGTTACTGATGGCACTCATCTGCAAAGTGGTACGATAATCGAGCTGGATCCAGCGATCGTCCTCCAACATGAAGCGATCGTGCAGCATGGTATGGATAGACTCGAGAGTGGCAGGAGACGCGGGCACAGGTTGCCCAAGAGCAGGTGCATCAGCCTGAGCATCAGAACCGGAATGCTCGGACTCGATGAAAGACTCTACAGCTGCTAGAAGCCGCCTTGCCTTAGACAGAAAGGCAGGGGCTGGAAGGAACTGGCACTCATCCAGAGGAACATGGAATGCACGAAAGACCATCGATAAATAGAGTGCATAGATGAAAGATCGAGGTCGCTTCTATGCATTAATCAACCAGTCCATCATAATGCACGGAAGGTTGAACGGGACATGGAAGTGAAGATGATACAAAGCAGAAATCTCAAGATATAAAACTTCATCAGTCGATCCTGCTTTGGGCAAGATCGTGGAGAAGACGATACGATAAAGCTCGTAGAAATATGGGTGAAGAAATTTTGTAAGTAACTTGCGTGGACGCGTGTTAGGAGTACACAAATCCTCCTTGAAACTCTCAAGGGACGACCCATCAGAAAATTGAAACTTGCGTGCATCGACAAGTTTTTCCCAAGAGTTGGGTTCCGGAATCTCGAGATATTTCGCAAGTTCAAAATCATCAAAATAGATGTCAATTCCGGCAACACGAGAATATATTCGTGTGTCGACAAATGTGAGATTGCAGTAAAACATTTGAATAGCATTCAAGTATACAAGTAAAGACGTAGACACTAACTCATCAAGACGAAGATCATGAAACAAAGAGTCGTATCTAGAAAATATTGTAAAGTTGATGGGATGACCCGCGTACACACTCCTTGACCGAAAATCATTGAACCATTCATTGGAGGCTTCCAATGAAACAAAAATTCGGTTATTAAACGTGTTGGGGTCATTAGGTAGTGGTGGATGAATAGGTTGAACATCTTGAGGAGGAGGGTTAGATGAGGAAGCACCCTCGGTTTTAGCCCTCTTTCCTCTATTGAACAACCTAGGTGTCATTGATAATGAAAAGAATTTGAAATTGAGATGGAGAAAAAGAGAGAGAGTTATACCTCAAAACAGTAGTTGAATATGGAAGAGAAGGATCCAAATGCTATGCTCCTTGAGTTTGGGGAAGAAAACTACACTAGGTAGAGAGTTCTAGGGTTAGGGTTTGGAGAGGATGAAGTTGGAGAGGTTTTAGAAGAGGCAATGGAGAGAAGAGAAAAGGAAATCCCGAATATATGAAAGGGGGTTCGGCTGGTCGGGTTGATCCTGGACCATTGGATCAAAAAGGTTGGATGACTGGGAGCAATTTTTAGTTCTGGAATTAGAAGACCGAACTCGGCCCGAACTCTGTGTAGGACAGAGTTTGGCCTGAGTTCTGGGTGCTGAGGCCAGAACTCAAGACAAAAAAAATGGCTAAGTATTGGAAATTAAAAAATGAATGAGGTGTAAAGATTGACAAATTTGCAATTGTTTAATGAAACTCAAAAATAAATTTTGAATGAAACGGAGACCATGAATGGAATAAAATGGAAGTGAATTTAGAAATTTTTGAATGAACTAAGGTATAAATGAAATTGATCCATGTAGTAAATAAGGATTTTTGACAAAAATCATTACGATGAAACTGCCATAGGGTAGCTGTAGGGGCCGGATCCCAACTAGCGGTAGTCTGAATAGTAGTATACCATGTCGCTTAGGCTTTTACGTCTTGTTGTCAGAAGGACCCTTTCGGCATGTACCCATAGCAAGGCCATCATAAAGAAACATGACATAATCGATATTTATGCAGGCCAATTTAATGAATAATCGTTTCATCTAAAATTCCTAATTCACGACAAAGAAAGTTGATTCACTCTTCGGATAGTGGTTTTGTAAAAAAATCTTCCAGCTGTTGATCGGTGTCAATAAATTCTAAATTTATAGTACCCTGTTGTTGATGATCACGCAGAAAATGGTGACGAATTTCAATGTGTTTTGTGCGTGAGTGACATGTAGGGTTCTTAGTAAGGATGATAGCACTAGTGTTATCACAGAATATAGGAATGTGCATAAAAGGTAGGTTGTAGTCTGCAAGGGTTTGCTTCATCTACAGAATTTGTGTACAACAACGACCAGCTGCGATGTATTCAGCTTCTGTTGCAGATAGTGATACAGAACTCTGCTTCTTGCTAAACCATGAGACTAGAGTCTTGTCTAAGAAATAACACGTGCCGCTCGTACTTTTACGGTCGACTTTGCATCCCACAAAATCAGCATCCGAATAGCCAATAAGGTCAAAGGATGTAGATTTGGGATACCACAAGCCCACTGTAACAGTACCCTTAAGGTACCGAAAGATAAGCTTAACGGCGGACATGTGTGATTCCTTAGGACTAGCTTGATGTCACGACCCGTACCCTAGAGTAAGGGCACGAGACGTGGGTACGTCCAGCCTACGCCGCAGTGTCGACGGTAGAACACTGTCCTAGGTCAATCATCTAACAATATAAAGGTACCTGTACAGTTTATACTCTCCGAATGGAGGTAACATAGCAATATACAGTCTCAATCACATCTAAGGTAGAAGAGTGAAAGACAGATAGATAGATAGTAACTCAAAGAGAACAGTAGCATAGATGAAATAAGTCTAAGTGTCTAGGATACATAACATCCAGAATGTCAACCCAAAATACAATAAGTCTAAGGGTCTATACATCTCAACATCTCAAAATACAACTCAGAATGTGAGACAAGATAATAAAGTAGAAAATGACTGTCTAGCTAAACTAGCCTAGACTACTGGGGCAACATCCTCAGCTGCAGGTGGATCCTACTGAGGGTCCTCAACACAAGTGCCATCTAGTCCTGCTCCATAATATATAGTCACCCATGCCTCATCATCGTCCTCTGTAATATTTTCAACAGGTCCAGTCAGGACAGGAACGAGCACAATACATCTCACACAGTTCATATCTGGTTAGGAAATACGATACAAGCAATAGAGTAAAGTACAGAAAGTGATGAAAGAAAGTATACGCTGTAAAAGAGATAGCTGTAAAGGAAATATCTAATGTATATAGAGAACTGTAAGTGACTAGTGATGTAGAGTACAAGATAGGCATGTGAATGGCTAGAATTTATATATGATTACACTACTGAGTTTATACATGGTTACACTACTTAGAATTATTCACATGTCTACTTCTACTCTCCCGTTTCCCCAATCAATACACAAAGATCTAGACAGGTTACGTTATTATACATTACTTCACATGAGGCTCATAAATAAGTATACGTGAAGTTATACATGAGGGCTCAGTAAATTATGAGAGTACATGATCACATGAGTGCACATGTATGATAGAAGCATAGGAGTACATGATGATAGTGAAACACACGTAACATAAAGTACCCGATGCTCCCGAGGGGATAATATCTCATGTAAAGATCCATATAGTACCAATCCGTGTTACCAATGTGACAGCATCAAGTAAAGTAATCTAGAGCGAGAAAGTAAGGCCTGAACAAGTATGAAACGGTCAGAGAATGTACTCGCCTGATGTATGAATGTCTGTAGAAAATATGCTGTCTGAGGAGAGGTGTCTAGCTCCTGATCAGAGCAACACAAGTCACAATGTATTCTAAATAGTAAAAATGAAGTTTACTATGTATACTACATGATTCTAGGTCAATCTGGTCAAAAGTCAACTCTTGGTCAACTCTAACAGTCAAACTAGGTCAAACTAGTCAAGTTAGGTCAAACATGGTCAGACTAGTTAGGGTTTTAGTCAAACTAGTTAAACTAGTCATTTTAGGTTAATCCTAGTCAATTCTAGGTTAATTAGGTCAAGTTTGAAGGAGCCATGCGGCTCATTGGATTCATGCGGCAGAAAGCATGTACGTTTATGCGGCTAGGACTGCGCGCTCATGCGGATAGAAGAGGGCAGGCGTATGTGGATCAGGAAAGAAGGGGCTTATGCAGCTGAAAGATAATAAGTTCATGCGGCTGGAAGTAATGTGGGGCTCATACGGCAGCGGAGAACTCAGGCTTATGCGACTGCGGAAAGGAAGGGGCTTATGCGGCTAAAAAGTGCGCGCTCATGCAGCTCGAGAATCACTTTCATATACGGCTACGGGTCTATACGGCAAGAGTATGCAAGCTTATGCGGTTGGAAAGTATCAATTCATGCAGCTGCGTTCAAGTGGAGTCCTATGCGGCTGAGCAAGGGACGGGTCTTATGCGGCCAAGAAGAACGAGTCACATGCGACAATGGACTGTTGATTCATGCGGCTGCATTTGTCATGCGACTAGAATGCTTACCGCATAAAATTCCATGCGGCTAAGGCTGCCATGCGGCTCGAAACTGTTCTTCTTCTCTGCTTGTCCGAGAAGAAGAGCCATGAAGTCCATGGCTTCAAAGCTCCACAAGCCCTTTATCCGAGGTCGTAATCCATACATCTATAGGTCAAAATGGGGCAGAACGAAATTCTCTACAATATAGAACCATCAAAACTTGGAAATAACAATGTTAAATAGATTAAAGACCCAAGAAATCTGAAAATACAATAAACTTAGATCTACACAAATTGAACCATGAAATTTAGAAATGTTAAGTATTAATGTGTGTTAGAATCTCGAGAGAAAGAGAATGGAACAATAAAAACTGAGTTCCTCCATGAAGCAAGCTGCAATTGCCTAAGCTCTCTCTCTCTCTCTTCCTGGTAGGTGAAAGAGTAATGGTGGAGAAGAAGAAGTAATGGAGAGAATTAATGAAGAGAGAGAGTTGGGCGGCTATAAATGGAAAGGAGTGGGGGTAGGTGGGGGTTGGTTCTCAAGAAAACCAATCCAAACCAAACCAAACCAGCAAGTTGAACCGAACCAAGCAATCATGATATGAGACATGCAACATACATACATGTATACCAGAGTACGTAATACGAACCACGATCATTACAACTCTACCCTCCTT
Source organism: Iris pallida (assembly GCA_029216955.1). Taxonomy (NCBI): domain Eukaryota; kingdom Viridiplantae; phylum Streptophyta; class Magnoliopsida; order Asparagales; family Iridaceae; genus Iris; species Iris pallida. The sequence goes on from JANAVB010020397.1 coordinate 1,171,899, forward strand.
AAAAGAATTTCGTCCTCGAAATTTAATCAAGAGGCTAGAGCGGCAAGGACAAGCTATACTAATCACAGGCATATTATAACAAGCAGTCTATCATGCAGTCATTCATCCAAACAAGGATTTAAAAGCATAAGGCATAAGGAAGACATTGTACCTTACGAGTCAAACAGGTTAGGATATCATGATCGGATATCATCCTCACGCTCCCATGTTGACTCACCCAAAGAGTGATGACCCCATGCAACACAGACTAAACTAATAGTCATGTTCTTGAGTATCGTCGCTCTCCGTCCAATATAGACACGGGCCTCTCCTCATACAAAAATTTGGTACCAACAACCAATTTCGAATGATCCAGGATATGGCTCGGGTCCGGATTATACCATCGTAGTTGCGGTACATGAAATAAGTCATGCACCTCACGTAACGACGGTGAAAGAGCGAGACGATAGGACACGTCTCCTACTCGCTCCAAACAATCATGCAATGAGACATGCAACATACGTACACGTATACCAGAGTACGTAATACGAACCACGGTCATTACCACTCTATCCTCCATAAAAGAATTCTGTCCTCGAAATTTAATCAAGAGACTAGAGCGGCAAGGACAAGCTATACTAATCACAGGTAGGTTATAACAAGCAGTCTATCATGCAGTCATTCATCCAAACAAGGATTTGAAAGCATAAGGCATAAGGAAGATATTATACCTTACGAGTCAAACAGGTTGGGATATCGCGATCGGATATCATCCTCACGCTCCCATGTTGACTCACCCAAAGAGTGATAACCCCAAGCAACACGGACTAAACTAATAGTCTTGTTCTTGAGTATCTTCTCTCTCCGGTCTAATATAGACACGGGCCTCTCCTCATACGAAAATTTGGTACCAACAACCAATTTCGAATGATCCAGGATATGGCTCGGGTCCGGGATATACCGTCGTAGTTGGGATACATGAAATAAGTCATGCACCTCACGTAACGACGGCGGAAGAACGAAACGATAGGACACGTCTCCTACTCGCTCCAGAATGTCGAACGGTCCTATATACCTAGGACTAAGCCTTCTCCGTACGCCGAAACGAATGACGCCACGGTTAGGCAAAATCCTCAGGAATACATGGTCGTCGACAGAAAACTCAAGAGGGCGCCGATGAGAATCGGTCCAATGACGCTGGCGATCTTGGGCAACTCGAAGATGATCTCTGACTCTCCTGACCACTTCAACGGTCTGAGCAGTCATTTCTGGACTGAGCATCTGCCTCTCCCCAACATCGTTCCATGCCAGCGGGGATCGGCACTTCCTACCATAGAGTGCCTCGAACGGTGCCATCTGGATACTGGCCCGAAAACTGTTATTGTACGAGAACTCCACCAGGTGCAGGTGATCTTCCTACGAACCGCCGAGGTCGAGCTTACAAGATCTCAACATGTCTTCTAAGGTTCGTATGGTATGCTCTGACTGACCATCTGTCTGTGGATGATAAGCTGAGCTGAACTGGAGGTGAGTTCCCAAACTCTCTTGCAGACTATGCCAAAAGTGCCACGTAAATTTTGAATCTCTGTCCGAGGTGATACTGACTGGTACACCGTACAACCTGACTATCTGCCTGAGATATATCTCTGCTAGCTGAGCCGTCGGTTGACCGATTCTGAACAGAAGAAAGTGAGCCACCTTCGTGAGTCTATCTATAATAACCCAAATAGCATCTCTGCCAGCCGGGGATCTAGGTAAGCCGGTCATGAAGTCCATAGTTATATGCTCTCACTTTTATTCTGGAATTCGCAAGTGCTGAAGAAGTCCAGCTGGCCTCTGATGTTCAGCTTTAACTTGTTGGCAAACCAAACATCGAGAGACAAACCGGACTATCTCCCTCTTCATGCCATTCCACTAAAAGTGCTGACGAATATCACAGTACATCTTCGTACCACCGAAATGAATAGAATACTGAGAACTGTGAGCCTCTGCCATGATCTCCTATCTGATATCACCACTGGGTACACAAAGATGCCTTCCATGCCTAAGTGTATCGTCTTCATGAATGAACAACTGTGGTCTTCGTTCTGCCTCACACTCTGCTCTGAGTCGCTGAAGCTTAGAATCTACTGACTGTGCCATTCGGATCCTCTTGACTATAGTGGACTGAACTTGCATACTGGCCATCAATGCCACACTGGTAGGAAGAACAACTTCCATACCCATCTTCTGAAGATCTGCTAAGAGCTCTGGTCGCACTGTTAGGAAATTAACTCCGGCTCTTCTGCTCAACACATCTGCAATGACGTTGGCCGTCCCTGGGTGGTACTGCAGGTTGACATCATAATCTACAAGTAGCTCTAGCCACCTCCTCTGACGCATGTTGAGATCCTTCTGGGTGAACACAAACTTCAGGCTCTTGTGGTCGGTAAAATCTCCGTCCTATCTCCATACAAGTAGTGTCTCAACAATTTAAGTGTAAACACTACTGCTGCCAGCTCCAAGCTATGGGTTGGGTAATTCCTCTCACGATCACGAAGTCGACGTGACGCATAAGCTGTTACCTTCCCATGCTGCATCAAAACACATCCTAAACCTCTGCCTGAAGCATCACAATATACTGAGAATTCCTCGATTCTATCTGAAGTGTGAGAATGGGAGCCGTCATCAAGTCATGCTTCAACTTCTCAAACGAATCCTAACACTCTGCTGTCAAAGCAAACTGCACATCCTTACGGGTCAAATGGGTCAATGGTGCTGAAATCGGGGCAAAGTCTGAAATAAATCGCCGATAGTAGCCGGCCAATCCTAGAAAACTGTGAACTTCTGCAACTGTACTGGGTACCGGCCAGGTCTGAATAGCCACGATCTTCTGGGGATCCACTTCCACTCCACCTATGGTGATGATATGACCAAAGTACGAAATGCGATCGAGCCAGAACTCGCATTTACTGAACTTGGCATATAACTGATACTCTCGGAGAATCTGAAGAACCATACGAAGATGCTGCTCATGCTCCGCTACACTCTTGCTGTAGACTAGGATGTCGTCTAGGAACACAATTACGAACTGATCCAAATAAGGCATGAAGATACGATTCATGAGGTCCATGAATACAGCCGGCACATTGGTTGTTCCAAATGGCATAACAAGGAACTCCCAATGCCCATATCTAGATCTGAAAGATGTCTTCGGGATGTCCCGCTCTCTGACTCTGATCTGATGATATCCTGACCGTAAGTCAATCTTCGAGAATACGGCTGCCCCTTGAGTTGATCAAACAAGTCATCTATCTTCGGGAGAGGGCACCTGTTCTTGATTGTCACTGAGTTCAAGGTACGATAATCTACACATAACCTGGACGTACCATCCTTCTTTTTCACAAGAAGCATTGGGGCTTTCCAAGGTGATCCACTTGCACGAATGAATCCCTTGGTTCTGAGTTCTTCAATTATCTTGTACAATATCTCTAGCTCTGACGGTGCCATCTTGTAGACTCTCTCGGACACTGGGGCTGTCCCAGAAATACTCGATCTTTCGCTCTTACGGCATCCCTGGACACTGGGCCACCACTTAAACCATGTAACGCCCCAGAACCAGAATACTGGAGAGCTGGGGCGTACATAGCCAGCTACGTATATTAAAGTACAACCCACCTTGTTATACGGTCACGGTTGTCTAGATATATGAGGGTTTAACTACAATCCATCAGTCACCTATGGTCATGAACAAGCCTATTGTCTCAATCTCAAGCAAGCAATAATAGTCACAAGATGTCAGAGCACTAAATATACAATAGTAAGGTGTCTCATACATTACATATTCGGATGATCATGAAGCTATTCGTACAAAATCTCAAGACTAGCAAAAGTTTCATTCATACATGATCAACCCTAAGATTTGTCAATCATATTACAGCCCGTAGGCAGACATTAAATAAAGGTGCAATACGAGCTAACATGTTCTCGTCGGCTAAATGCCTCAAAATAATAATTTAAAATAAAGTGAAAGGACAAAAATAAAACCCACTCGTTGCCAAGGTTACGCCTGGTGGTCACCATCTGGCTGGTAGGTAGTTAGATCCTCTGGTGCTGCTCCGATATCTGGCCATACAAAACCAGCTGGGTCAGACCCCCGAAAGAGCAAGTACCACAAATGAGGCTTCACTTAGGAACTAAAACTATCACACAACAATGGAATATTAAAGATGATTATAAACGAAACTGATGATAATAAAGATAACAACAACAATTTGAGTACGAGGAAACCATTCAAGTAGCCAGGTCACAACCCTTAAACCAAACAAAGACCGGGGTTGGAACCCTTCACCTGAATAGAAACCCGTCTCAACTACTTGTTGGTAAGTAAAACATGATGAGCTCGACATGAGGTGAAATAAGACAATAAATGAAGAGAGGACACATAACTGCTCCGGGAGCCAGGTTACAACCTTAAACAAAACAAGGACCGGGGTTGTAACCCTTCCTTGAACAGAACTGGACCCCTGATCGTTATTGTTGAGGCAAGCATAAGTAATCGTATCACGTCACAATCTTGTACAGGATCAGGACAAGACTAAGCTGGTCTAGACTCCATCCAATCAATCACGGCCAAGCAAAGAGTACGGCTTGATACTTTAACTAAGTAGGATTGTCATAGGCCTAGTTACTAGCAAGATGCAATGAGATTATCCTAACAGCCATAATCCCTGCAGACCATCCAGGTTATCCAGGTCGAATGTCCGTTTATGAAGGATGCAACACGTGATTGTGTGCTGGAAATGTGCCCTACTCGTCGGTAGGCTACAAGTCTACTTGGTGCGCCCAGATAACGGGATTGCCTGTAGCTGGAAAATCTCTTCATGACTACTGAATTATTCTAGTTTATTAGTCTTAGTCAATTGCAGTAGGTATCCCTGACCATGGTACTCAGGGATCCCATCCTAGACATGATGTAAGATGATACTAGTTTATTTGTACAAATACAATCATCCACGGTGTCCAGGTCATTCATACTTGTCATGTCAGGCTAACTGTGGTAACAGTATGTCGTGATATATCATGTCAGGTTTACTTGTCGACGGTGCGCCACGACGGGCCACTATTGTATTCATGGAACATAGCAGAATTTATATGACATAAGCATAAATGTGACATTTTAATTTAAATATTATAATAATAATAACAATAATAAAAGAGAACAAGACCGAGGAAGGAGCCATACGACTAATTGGATTCATGCGGCAGAAAGCATACGCGTTTATGCGACTGGGACTGCGCGCTCATGCGGCTGGAAGAGGGCAGGCGTATGCGGCTCAGGAAAGAAGGGGCTTATGAGGTTGAAAGATAATAAGTTCATGCAGCTGGAAGTAATAGGGGGCTCATGCGACAGGGGAGAACTCAGGCTTATGCGGCTGCGGAACGGAAGGGGCTTATGCGGCAGAAAAGTGCACGCTCATGCAGCTCGGGAATCACTTTCATATGCGGCTGCGGGGCTTGCGGGTCTATGCGGCAAGAGTATGTAAGCTTATGCGGCTGGAAAGTATCAGTTCGTGCGGCTGCATTCAAGTGGAGTCCTATGCGGCTGAGCAAGGGACGGGTCTTATGCGGCCAAGAGGAACAAGTCACATGCGGCAATGGACTGTTGAGTTCATGCGGCTGCATTTGTCATGCGGCTGGAAGGCTTGCCGCATGAAATTCCATGCGGCTAAGGCTGTCATGCGGCTCGAAACTGTTCTTCTTCTCTGCTTGTCCGAGAAGAAGAGCCATGAAGTCCATGGCTTCAAAGCTCCATAAACACTTCATCCGAGGTCGGAATCCAGACTTCCATAGGTCAAAATAGGACAGAACGAAATTCTCTACAACATGGAACCATCAAAACTTGGAAATAATAATGTTAAATAGATCAAAGACCTAAGAAATCAAAAAATATAATAAACTTAGATCTACATAAATTGAACCATGGAATTTAGAAATGCTAAGTATTAAAGTATGTTAGAATCTTGTAAGAAAGAGAATGGAATAATAAAAACTGAGTTCCTCCATGAAGCAAGCTGTACTTGCCTAAGCTCTCTCTTTCTTCCTGGTAGGTGAAAGAGTAATGGTAGAGAAGAAGAAGTAATTGAGAGAATTAATGAAGAGAGAGAGTTGGGCGGCTATAAATGGAAATGAGTGGGGGTAGGTGGGGGTTGGTTCTCAAGAAAACCAATCCAAACCAAACCAAACCAGCAAGTTAAACCGAACCAAGCAATCATGCAATGAGACATGCAACATACGTACATGTATACCAGAGTACGTAATACGAACCACGGTAATTATAGATACCTCATCAGTGACTTCCGTGGATGGAGTGTCTCTAACATTATCAAGTAAAAAAGATAAGATTTTGAATCTCTATTTCATAGCCTTTGATTTTCTCCTTGGCATGCTTATATTTACTAATGACTATCTTGTGATCATTTAGTAAGTCATTAAAAGCATCGCCAAGTTCATCAAATGTAAAGTCATCAAGAGTTTCGCTAGTTACCTTCTCGGATGTTGCCATTAGGCAGACATTAGAAGTGTCTCGAAGAGAGTCATCTTCTTCCTCAGAATCACTGGCTTCGCTCTCGTTCCAAATACTAGTGTTGGCTTACTTTCTCAAAGAAGTCTTCTTGTAGGACTTCTTATATCTATTACCTTTCTTTACGAAGGGACAGTCCTTTCGAATGTGTCCAGTCTTTTTGCAGCCGTAGCAAGTTGGTTCTTCCTCATCGTCTTCTTGTTGTTCCTTCTTCCTTCGATTGAAACGAAGGAACTTCTTGAAGTTGTAAACTAAAAGAGCTTGATCATCACCTTCTAAATTTTTGTCGTCAGTCTTTTCAGGGTCAGTCCTTCGACGATGAGCTTTTAGGGCGATCTCTTTTGCATTTGGAGACGGTTCGTCGAAGTCTTTGAGGTCGAGCTCGTGGGTCATCAGCTTTCCCATCAAAGTTTCTATAAAAATTTTGGTAAGATTACTGCCTTCTATAATTACTGTTACCTTAGGGTTCCAGATCTTTGGTTGCCCCCTGAGTAACTTGCGGATCTTCTCATGATTGGAGTATTATTTGCCAAGAGATGACAGAGGATTGATGGCGTCAAGGAACCTTGTGAACATTTGGATGATCATCTCATTTGGCTTTATCTTGAATGCCTCGTATTCTTGAGTTAGACGACTGATCTTAGATTTCTTGACTTGAGTGGTTCCTTCATGCGTCACTTCCAGAAGCTTCCATACTTCGTGCGAGGTGGTGCATGTCGAGACCCTGTTAAATTCATTTCTGTCTATTGCACAGAAAAGAGTATTAATAGATCTAGCATCAAGAGTTGCCTGTTTCTTTTCCTCGTTAGAATACTTATCATTGGATTTTTCGATGAGATCTCCCTCGACAACTATTCTGGTGGACTTTTTGTAACTATCAGTGACAATGGTCCATAGGTCAAAGTCTAGAGACTTGAGATAGAAACTTATCCTAGTTTTCTAATAGGTGTAGTTGGTTCCATCAAATAGGGGTGGCCTATGAGTGGACTGTCCTTCACCATGGTTGGAAAACATAGGTTGTGTGGTTGCCATGGATCAGCTCTAGGGTGTTAGTCTTTGTTGAGAGAACAGAGCAACGATACCAATTGAAGAACTGGTAGGCAACTCAAGAGGGGGGTGAATAGAGTTTATAACAATAATGGCCAAATAAAAATTAAACTCTTTTCACCAACAATAAATAATCAGAGTAGTAAATGCAAAAATAAAAAAATCAAGAGAGCATACGCAAACACAGTCATTTTAATCTGGTTTCCCTCGTGGAGGACTAGTCCAGGCCTGAGAACTCTAGCTCAGGATTAAATCCACTATTTATGAAATAGTAGTTACACCCCGTGCCTTTTCAGACGAGCATGCCAACTTCTTACAAAGATTGCTGTGGCAATGCTTGAAATTTTCCAAGCGACTTTCTTGACTCTTGTACAAACTCCTAACTGAATAGCACTGAGTACTTTTAGGCTTAGGAAGCTTGTAGCTAGTAGATGAGAAGGTTAAGGCTTGTACGAGGCTTATAGAGAAGAGAAGAGAAGAGAAGAGAAGATAATTGGATGAAAGAAAATGAGAGAATTCGAGGCCTATTTATACTAGTTGGGATAGACATAATTTGGCCAGAATTTTGTGTAAAGAATTCAAATTTTTGGCCGTTGGACAACTAGCATACAATAAACCCCAAAAATTAGGATCCTTTAATTTAGGAGAAAGAGTTCAGCCCGAACTCTGTATGGAGGCAGAGTTCGGCCCGAACTCTGTATCCATGCTGACAGAAAGTTCAATAGACCTATGTGGGCTAGTTTTGGTTTTGTGGAGCTTTTGGTTTTGTTTGGGGATAAGGTTTAAGCCCAGAATACCCAGTGCTACTCAGTTTACATTTAGCTAGACTCAATAAATGTAAAATAATACAGACTCCAAAATCGAGTATGCTGCAGAAAAGAGCCGACGTCCGTCCTGCACTGAGTTCTGTCTTGATGTGTCATATTGAATTATAACAAGTATCATATTGTCAATTTGTCAATATTTGGTTGACTGTAATTTGGGTCAACAATCTCTTCCATATTGATAATTGACAAAATAATATTTGTATATTCAATGTTCATACCTGGATACAAGATGAAAGTAGTAGACATGCATAGAATGCAGTAGCTCCCCCGTAATGATAGCTCCCCCATAAACAGACTGCCATATTGGTAGGATTATTTTTGGTAATCCAGGCGAACCAGAGTTTTCATTTTCCAGAGGCGAAGGAGAACCTTCTCCACCAGTCTTGCAGATGGCAGTAGCAATAGCAATTCAATTTCCCAGAATAGTAGAAGAATATCCTGATGTGTTTCCCGAAGAGCTTCCAGGCATGCCATCAGAGAGAGAAATAGAGTTCACCATTGATTTGCTTCTAGGGACGGCACCGGTGTCAGAGAAAGTTGTAGACAGACACAAAAAAGAAGAAAAAATACTGTCTTTTCTTTTATTGGCACAAGGCACCATAAATCGAGTACGCCAGAGAGATCCTGTGCTGAGGATCCCCGAGTACAAAAAAGAATTCTGGGGAATAGAATGATGGAGATCGAACGACAGTTGCTCCTTTACTCCGTTGACACTTCGATTACAAAAGTGGAAGAAAACATAAGAAAATTGCTAACTCTCGGCTCACTGGCAAGAAGTGTAGTTATTTTGCTCTTGAATATGCTCTCCGTTCTCTATTTTGAAGAGGGATGAGGCCCCCCTTTTATAGTCGTTCTTGAGCTGGAATGGTGTTATGCGCCCACATAAGGAAACACGCTAGTTTTTATGTGGGCTCATAGTCCTGCTTTGGGCGAATAGGATGTAGGCGTATACAGGCTACGAGATCGTGGGTTGGTCGTGGTGTTGACGTGGCCGCATGCTTCGGTGTACGACTGCTCATGGAGACTGACGTGGCCGTGTGCTTCGGTGCATGTTTTAATCATGGATTTGACTGGTCAGGCTTGGTCGCATAGCCATGTCTCAGGCTATGCGCCCTCCTTTCGGGGGAGCTAATCTTGGGCGCATGAAGCTTCACTGATTGGGCGCATGGAGCTACGCTTGACTGGGCACATGGAACTATACTGACTTGGGCGCATGGAGATATACTGACTGGGTGCATGGAGCTACACTGACTTGGGCGCATGGAGCTACACTGACTTGGGCACATGGGGCTTTATTTGTTAAATTTTTTTATGCTTCTACAAGACCCCCTTCAAAGTGTTTGATACTTGAACAAGTTCAAAATACTTTGAAAGAAGGATGGATCGTCTTCTCGTGATGCAATGGGTGTATAGTACGGCTCTCTCCTTTGGGCGCATAGTATTTGGCCAACCTGTTAGAGAGATACGACTGTTGAGATCTTCATCGAAATCCGAACTGACAGATTCATCAGGGCATAATTTCTCCATCCTTCATGCATCATCCACGTCAGCAAGTGACAGTCGCATAGTGTATAAGAAGTTGATCCTTCACGTGGGCGCATACAATGCAATGGGTGCATGGGCACATACAGCAAGTGGGCGCATAGGAAGTGGCCCGTGCCTATAAATAGGCCCTGAAGGAGAGAGTATAGAAGCATGGAAAATACGAAAGAAAATGACTCATGCGGCCAAAGAACCCTATGCGGCTCAGAAAACTCATGCGGCTCAATGAATCATGCGGCAAACGGAGCTATGCGGCCCAAGGCATTCCATGCGGCTCAGAAGATACGTGGCCTGATGGTGCTCATCTCCACCCATGCTGTATTAATTGCTTTGACGGCTGACCCCTCTGAAAAGTTGACAGCCCTGACACCAAAGCAGGTAATTATGGCTCTGTCCTAATGATGAATCTCTAGGGAAGAGAAAAGAGATCTCTGACACAAATCCCCCGAGAGCCATAAAAATGCCACGTAGCCTTGCTATATGGGCATTCGTATGCGGTTCACTGCTCATGCGGTTCAATAAATCCCATGCGGCTCAGAGTGAATCTGTTCTATACGGCTCAGGCCATGAAAGCCTCATGCGGCTCGAGCAAAGAACTTCCTATGCGGCTCAGAGTAAATCTATCCTATGCGGCTCAGGCCATGAAAGCCTCATGCGGCTTGTGCGAAGACTTCTTATACGGTTCGAGAGGGTCATGTCCATGTGGCTCAGGCGGATATATACTTATGCGGCCCACAAGAATTACTTCCTTGTGGTTCGAGGGCTCAAGTGAGGGCCACTGCCCACGCAGCCCTGACACGTGGGCCTAGCCCCATGTGGCTCACATTCATATGCGGCTCACTAGTCATGCTGTCCAAATCCCCCAGCAGCTTCTTAGACACGTATCCTAGACCAATTAATTCCTCAAATTGGCTGTCATTAAAGATTGGGTCAAATCCCAATAATCTGGGATACGTGGCGGAAGAATAGATCTGATTTATTTGCAGATATCAGAAGATCATTATAAGGAAGATTTATACCAATCAGCATTAATTGCTCATGGGATTTGGTGTAATCTACACCTAATGGCCCAGATTCATCATAATCAAAACGAATGGCCTGGATTGACCAATCCCTAAGCCGCCGTCATCTCCAAGAGCTAATCATTGGCAACCCTAATGATCATACCCCACTATTATAAATAGCAGGGTGCCATTCCCTTGCGAAAAAGGGAGAAGATACAACATCAGAGAGAGAAATACATAAATACAGAGAGACTTTCCCCCATAGTCAGAAAGAGAATACACAGAGAGAGAGAGAGAGAAGCCAGAGGAGCAACAGAGAAGCAAGAAGAGCATTTTTTAGTCAACGCCAACCATCTTTTCACAAGGAGCCAAGGCTGCATACCGATCGTCCAAGGAGTAAGGCAGGGCTGCCGTCGCCTTCTCGAGCCTCTATCGTCACCCCCCAGAATCTAAAATAAATAATTATACTTAGACTGCTGTACCTAGGTTTTCGTCCCTAGGCTTTTTTTGTACAAGCGAGTTTGTAACGTGAAGTAAAAGTCCGGTCCTCCGATAATTGTTCTGTTCTTTTATATTTCATGGCAAACACGATGGCGACTCTGCTGGGGACGAACTTCTCCACGGCTGAGGAGTTGGTGATGCAGTCGGATGCAGCCAAACTTGGCTCCACGTAACAAAAGATAGTCGTCCGCTTCGACCAACAGGCGTTTGAAGAGATGCTCTCCGAAGGAAGCGCTGGCCCGGTCCAGAAGTGCACCCGTACGACGAAGACTCGTAGAGAGTGGAGGCCAAAATCATTTGCTCCTCTCCAAGCCCTCGACGAGATATCCTCTGTTGCTCAAAACGGCGAGAAGGACTCTTCTGCGGCCCCACTTCAGACCGTAGACAACTCTGCTGTCCCCAAGTCTGGCAGAAGAAAATACTATGATGCTGGACTTACAGGGGCAAAGAGGAACTCTACGCGCACTGGGCCGCATAAGGGTGCTAGCCGCATGGAAAAAGCTCATGCGGCCACATCCGCTAGCCGCATAAAGAAAAATCATGTGGTCATATCTGTCAGCCGCATGGCTTATGCGGCTACAGTTGCCAATCACATGTATGAAACTCACGCATCTATGGAAGTCAATTGCTTGCAGAAAACCCATGCGGCCACAAGTGCCAACCGCATGCGGCCAGCCTGTACGGTCGTGACTCCTAGCCACATAAAAACAATTCATCCGACGGCAGAAGACAACTGCATGCAGACAGCCTGCACGGTATCCAACTCTAGCCGCATAACATCCGTTTCACGCTTCTCTCGATCAGTCTTCAACCGTCTATCATGCGGTCCTGACCCTAATGGTTCTCTGGATGATAAGCCAGACTCTGTGGTATAAAACTTGGACTCCTCCTATTACGCACCCGCAGGTGCTAAAAGGAGGAAGTCTAGGACAGCACGGGCTTATCAGGCCCAGTCAGCTGTCCCAACCTCTGACTATTGGGGCGTCCCGTTGACTATCACGTGGGCCTCGAATGGAAAGTTGTATACAACCTCTCGAGTCCAGCCCCCGACGGTAAAAGGACAAAGTGGTTCCTCTGACCTGCGGAAGACGATCCTCCACAAACGTAAGAAAAGAGAAGGAGTATCGGCATGCAAAGAGTCCTCGCTTGGACATCGCTGCACCCAAATCATCGTCAATTGCTGCTGCAACAACGCGGCAGTGACGGAAGATCGGCCATCCGTCTTCCAAAGGCTACAGTACCCAAACTCAGAAGATGAGGCGCCTCCTGTTGTCTCTTGTAATTCTGCTCAAAAGGTCCCCGCCGAAGGGAGAAGGAAAAAGACGAGTATCTCCAGTCCCAAGATATCAACCACTACAGCTAAGAAACTATCGTCTAAACGGTTGTCCTCTACCGGTGTATTCCAACACACCTGTTCGAAGACGAAATTTACCGTAATAGGAAATTCATCATCCACATCGCTGGGGGTTAAAGGAACTGGGGGTAGCACTCCTCCGAACATTCGCTATAATCCGATGTTTCAAGGAGCCGATCCCGGACAAACAACTCTTCCATCAGGGGCAACAGACACTGATGTCCCCGAGGACATCCGTAACTCTCAAGATGAAGCAAGCTCTGAAGCCGAGGATACCGTTCCCTTCGAGTCCGAGCCCGAAGAAAACATTCCCACCTATCCCGACGACTTCTCGGTGTATGGGTACGACTCGGAGGGCACATCCTCCACCGTTCCTTCCATCCTTCCTCATGTAAGGACCGTTTTCATGATGGACAGCAATCAAGGAGGTTCCAATGATCGCCAGCGCATCGACAATCTCGAAGCCATATTACTTGCTTTGGTCAAGTCTGTAGACGAGATTAAAGCGGCCCTGCCCACTCTACAAGGAGGAACGCTCGGTCAAACAAGCACAGGCCCCGCGGTCAATGTAGATTCGAACTCAGCGGCACCAAACCCGGGCAATAATCCTCCCGAAATAACAGTCCCTACCGCGACAGATGAGACTCGAGAAGTAAGGAGAGAGGTCCAGGAGCTCCGAGCCATGTTTCATGTCCGAGAAAACGCTCAAGATCTCAGAATACGGCAACCATACCTTGCTTAATGGAGGGATGTTCCATTCCCACCAAGATATAAGCCGTTTAACATCAACCCATACGATGGTAAGACCTCAGCAAGTCGGTACATCACTTACTTCGAGGTTACCACCGACCATCTGCCCCCTGATGATGCTATCCTCACTCGATTATTCATTGGGGCATTGGAAGGAGTCGCCTTCGACTGGTATCGCAATCTGCCGGACAACTGCATCCACTCCTTCGCTGGCTTCAAGCGCCTGTTCTTGGAGAGGTTCTACGAAGTAGGACAGGACGTCACTATGTCCACTCTCATGGACGTCGTCCAAGGGGAGAAGGAGTTAACAAGGAACTACATCGAGCGGTTCCGCCAGACTGCCATGATGCTGCCCTCTGGAAACCCAGATTCCTCTTTGATTGAGATCTGCCAAAAGAGACTGCTTCCTACAATCAGTCTTTGGATGGGCGAAAGTCAATTCAAAGATTGGAAGGCATTCATCATCAGCGTCACAAGCGCCGAAGAACGACTAAAAAAGGCTCGCCAACTGGGATTGCACATCTCGGAAGGAGAAAACAAGGGCAAGCGTCCCAACAATGATAATGGGGGTAACCTATCCAACAATCGGGACGGCAAGGGGAAGCAGGCTATGGTGGCCGATATGGCACAAAAGCCCGAGTCACAACTAGCAGACAAACAATGGCCTCAGATCACTTACACTTTCGAAGACGGCCACGTCAAGCCTATCTTGGACATGCTCATACAAGGGGGTAGAATTTAGCATCTTCCACCAAGACGGGAGCCTCGGCCGGCTGATCTGGAGAAACCAAAGTTCTGCCATTATCACCGTTATGTACACCACGCTACACATGACTGCTACCAACTAAAATGGTACATCCAAAGCCTCATCGATTCGAACGCTCTGGCCATCGACTTCGAAGAGGTAACCGTAGCAGCCAATATGGTGTCCGTACAATTCGACAGCTTTCCTCCGACGGAGACTCAAGACGGGGTAATCCCCGTCCCTCTGGCGACAATAGAGATTATCAATCTTCCACCTCCCCGGGAACAGGCTGCTGGTCTAGTACCTCTCACCACCTCACGAGGGGAGGTCATGTGGGTCCATCCAGACTTGGTATCAAAAGTAACTCGATCCACACCATCTCCCACCAACAAAAGGAAGAGTAGAAAAATCAGGACCTGCCACACAATCTCAGCAGACAACGAGGAAGCTACAGCCATCGTCACACGGTCCGTAGCACAATCCCAACCTGTGGTTGACAACCCAGCCGAAAATCATCAACCCACTACAACGGATGCTCTGGGACCGACTCAGCCTTCGACGACCGACAAGCCTAGGCCGAAAGAGACTCGCTTCGACAAATCTCTCCGAAAAGACGCCGCCCAAGGGCTAGAGAAGCCCTACAACTTTGACATCTTAGCACAATTGGCTAACACTCTGGCCAAATTATCACTATACGAACTCCTAAGACTCTCCAAGGATGTTCGTATTGTATTGAGCGAAGCACTCCAAAATGTCGATGCCTATCTGGCTCAAACCAACCTCACCGGGGAGGACTCATCTATGGATCTCCAGGATAGTGCCTGTACGGGAGCAATGCCCAACATCGTCTTCACTCCGTAGGACATGCTCATCAAAACCAACCTACATGATCGCCCGCTATACTACACAGGATACATCGGCGATGTAAAGGTGGATCGGATGCACATTGATCCTGGCTCTTCCATAAGCATCATCCCGAAGGGTCTGCTACATCATCTCCGCATCCCAATGCATCGCCTGACACCTACAAGCACCGCCATCAGCGGTTTCAATTCGGGCAGGAGCTACCCTATTGGGAAGATTCGCCTGAAGTGTCAGATTGGCGATCTCCAGTCCGAAGTCACCAGCTACGTCATAGATGCAGACACTTCCTATAATATCCTCTTGGGGTGCCCATGGATACATGATTATATGATCGTGCCTTCTACGCTACACCAGTGCTTCAAATATGTCGATAAATACGGCTTCGTGAAGACAGAATTTACTGATATCGATCCCTTCAAAGGGGTCGAATCCTACTACTCAGACTCCTGCCTATACGAAAAGTCGAAGAGGCACCTTGATGAAGGAAGTGAACAAACTAGTGCCGAAACGGCTATGGGATCAGAAGGACCCCTGACGATCCACCTCCAAGCTCGCAAACCGGGCAAGTTCGCACCCCTTACCGCCACTCTGCGGAAGGACGCGATCAGCCTTTCGGCGCAAGAGGAGCAGATGATAATCCGGCTGCCATGGTCCGGCCAAGTGCCAAAACCTACAACGGGGCCACTGACAATCAGACTGCCGAAAGTCAGTCAACCCCAAACAGGGAAGCTCAATCCCTCCGACAAGCCATTGACGATACGCCTTCCCAAGAAGGGTCGTCACCCCGACGCAAGGTCTGACACTTCTAGCTAACCGGCCACTCCTCGCTCCACCTCGAGTGCCAAACTGGGGGTCGCTAGTCAGCCAATAACTCCACGCTTTGCCCCATCAACTGAACTACTGACAATCAAGCTTTCCAGGTCGTCCTCTCAGTCTTCATTTACACAGGGGGTAGCCGAAGAGGAACCGGAGCTAGCCAAGTATATGGCTATCTACACCAATGTCCCCTCCGCTGATGATGTAATCCCCTAGAAAAGATACCTTACTTCATCAATAAAGGGTTATCTTTGAACTATACCGAGCTCAATAAGCTATGTACGATGTATGCTATGGAACACGGTATAGGCACTCATCTACACACACAGGTGACAAATGTGCACACCGTAATCCAGCTTATTCCAGCAGAAGACGCTTATCGCATAATCGAGGGAGTGGACCACCCAATTATCTTCGGCCGGAATAACGATCCGCACCCCTTCACCATAAAAGAAGTTGATCTTGGGTCAGATGCCGGGAGATTGCCTCTGTATCTTTATAGCTCCCAGTCCAAATATCTCATGCAAAAACAGGGGTATGATCTGGAGACGACGCCAGGTTTGAACTACGGCACTGGGCGACGATTACCTTTGAAGCCACCAGTCCCGGCGGGCAAACCACGAGACTACTATAGCAAAACTCGATGCAGACTAGGGTATGTAACTCCCACAATGACCCCTGAGAGTTCAGATGAAGAGTGTGACTGGCAGTCACATTCAACCGGGTCACCAACCTCCGACTCGGATACCAGCATCGAAGATATATTCAGACAAGTCCTGTCAGTCAACATGACATTCGCCGACGCTTACGAAGAAGACGAAGACATCCCCGAAATCCTTGAGCTAGAGCCATTGGCCCAACAATTGGACGCACAATGGGAAAAGCGGTTCGAACTGATAGAACCTCCTACTGAAGATGAGGTCATACAAGTGGATCTCGGCAATGAGTCCTCTCCGAAACCAATTTTCGTCAGTAAAATCCTAACAGACGAAGACCGGAAGTCGCTGCTAGAACTGGTCAGAGAATACATTGATGTGTTCGCCTGGAGATATGAAGACATGTCAGGGTTAAATCCCGACATTGCTCTTCACAAACTCAACATTCGGCCAGATGCGAAGCCAGTCAAGCAACAACAGCGACGCTTCCGCCCAGGCATTATGGACGCAATAGAAGCCGAAGTCAACAAACTGATAGCCAGCAGCTTCATTCGTGAGGAGCAACATCCAGATTGGGTCGCCAACATAGTACCCGTCCTCAAGAAGAATGGAAAGATTCGAATCTGCATCGACTTCCGCAACCTGAACGAGGCGTGCCCCAAAGATGAATTTCCCCTTCCTATCACAGACATCATGATCGACAATACTTGCGGCTTCGAACGCATGTCATTCATGGATGGCTTCTCGGGGTACAACCAAATCAAAATGTCTCCTGACGACGAAAAGTATACATCATTCCGGACACCGATTGGCATGTACTGCTACACAGTCATGCCTTTCGATTTAAAGAAGGCTGGCGCCACATATCAGAGAGCCATGAGCATCATTTTCAGAGAACACTTACGCAAGACGGTGGAGTGCTATGTTGACGATATAGCCGTTAAGAGCCGTAGCAAGGGAGACCATCTGCAGGATCTAAGGACGGTATTCGACCTAATGCGAGAGCACAATTTGAAAATGAACCCTACTAAGTCATTTCTGGGCGTATCCAGCGAGAAGTTCTTGGGCTTCATCATCACTGCAAAAGGTATCCATGTAGACCCTGAGAAGACAAAAGCAATCATGGAGATGGGTCCCCCGAGGAATCTCCGCGAACTCAGAGGCCTTCAAGGGAGGCTAGCTTACATCAGAAGGTTTATTTCCAACCTCTCCGGACGATGCCGACCATTCACGCATCTCATGAAGAAAGGAGTCTCATTCGTATGGGACGAGGAATGCCAGCGTGCTTTTAATAGCATCAAAGAATATTTGTCAAATCCTCCAGTTCTGGTAGCCCCAGTTCCTGGAAAACCATTCCTGCTCCATGTACGAGCAATGGAACACTCCCTCGGGGCTCTGCTGGCACAAAACAATGACGCAGGCCACGATCAAGCCATATATTACCTCAGCCGAATGATGATTGGGCCAGAGCACCGATACATCGCTGTAGAGAAGGAATGCCTCGCCCTGGTGTTCGCCATTCAGAAAACGCGGTACTATGTTACCGGACAAACGATACATGTGATCTCACGAGTCAACCCTCTCAGAGTCCTCATGACTAAACCAGGGGCACTTAGCTCTCGCCTCGCTACATGGGCAATTTTGCTGTTCCCTTATCATATGATCTTTGTCCCCCAAAAGGCAGTCAAAGGTCAAGCCCTGGCGGACTTTTTAGCAGCCCACCCAGGCTCAGAGTCCTCCCGAATATATGAAGAGATCCCAGACAAGGTCGCCGACTCGCAAGCAACCTCTCACGAGGCTATATGGTGAATGTTCTTTGACGGTGCTTCAAGGACCGGACCTGAAGGCAATATAGTCGTCGGAGTCGGGGTAGTGCAGGTCTCCCCTTCCGGGTTGGTAAACAACCGTGCCTATTCCCTCATGGAACCCTGCTCTAACAATGTGGCCGAGTACAACGCTCTGGTCATTGGCCTCCAACTTGCAAGAGAGCTGGGGTAGAATACCTTGAAGTATACGGCGATTCCTAACTAATCGTCAATCAAATTCGTGGTTCATACGAAGTCCGCCACGAAGACATGATCCCTTATCACCAAATAGCGATTGACATCATCTCGTCGTTCAAGGGGTTCTTCATCGAATATGTCCCCAGACTCCGAAATATTGAAGCTGATGCCCTAGCTAGTCTTGCCGCTTCCCGAGCAGTTTCGAATTATGATCGCCAGTCAGTGGATGTGATAGACCACGAACTGGTCTGTCCCAAAAACAATGTGCAATTCATGGCGAGTTATTCCGCACAGGTGATCGATGATGCCCCAGATTGGAGACAACCATTCATCGACTTCGTCGTCTACGACATCCTACCCGAGAATCCAAAGGAAGCCACTTCCATCAGATGACGTTCTCTCAGATTCTTCTACGATACAGAGACAAAAATGCTGTATTGTCCCTCATACGACGGATTACTACTTCGGTGTCTGTCAAACGCAGAAGCCAAAGAAGCAGTACGAGAAGCTCATGACGGTGTCTGCGGGGCCCACCAGCCCAGCCCAAAACTATAAGATCGTCTTCGCCGAATAGGCTACTATTGGCCCACGATGGTGGCAAATGCGATAGATTATGCTAGAAAATATAAAGCTTGCCAAGTCCACGCGGACTTCATCCACCAACCATCAGAATTTCTACATCCGACAGTGGCGTCCTAGCCATTCGAAGCATGGGGAATGGATATCATTGGTCCAATCACCCCACCTTCCTTCCGAGGACATCGCTTCATACTTGCGATCACTGATTACTTCTCCAAATGGGCGGAAGCTGTTCTGCTTACAGAAGTCAAAAATTCAAATGTGATCAGCTTCCTCAAGCATCACGTCATCTACCGCTTCGGACTACCATGAAGGATCATCCATGATAATGGTCCACAGTTTACAAGCCACGCATTCTATCGGTTCTGCGATAAGCACCATATTCAGAATGTCGCTTCAACGCCGTACAACCCGGCAGCAAACGGGTTAGCAGAGGCGTTCAACAAAACAATCATCAAACTCCTCAAGAAGTTTGTCTCCTCCAACAAGCGCGACTGGAACGAGAAGCTCGGCGAGTGCTTATGGGCTTATCGCACCATAATTCGGACCGCCACTGGGAATACACCATTCTCTCTAGTATACGGAAGTGAGGCAGTTCTCCCATTAGAGACTCAAATACCCTCACTCCGCGTCGCCCTCACTTATCAATTGACGACGGAGGACAACTACCGATGTCGACTGCAAGAGTTAGAGGCCTTAGATGAAAGGCGCCTCCTAGCTCAGCAAAGGATCGAGCTGTACCAAGCACGCATCTCGGGAGCCTTCAATAAGAAGGTCAAAATCAGAATATTCCAGGTAGGCGATCTCGTCTTGGCAGTCCGGAGGCCGATGGTCATGACTCACAAGACCGCCGGCAAGTTCCAGCCAAAATAGGAAGGCCCATTTATCATCGAGGCCGTGTTCTCCAACGGTGCTTACCACCTCGCCAAGCAGAACAGAGACTTGCTCATGTTGCCCGTCAACGACAAGTTCCTGAAGAAATATTATGTTTAAACAACATTCTCCAGATTTTTGAGTCATGTATCCGCTGATACCACTGAACTCACCTTCATAGTTTTCCAGATTTTTGAGTCATGTATCCGCTGATACCACTGAACTCACCCTCATAGTTTTCCAGATTCTTGAGTCACGTATCCACTGATACCACTGAACTCAACCTCATAAATTTCCAGATTATTGAGTCACGTACCCGCTGGTACCACTGAACTCGCTCCATAAATTTCCAGATTATCGAGTCATGTATCCGCTGATACCGCTGAACTCACACTCACCATTCCCAAATTTCCAAGTCATGTATCTGTCGGTACCTCTGAACTTACACTTTGATTCCAATATTCATAGATTGTCGAGTTATGTACCCATCGGTACCCCTGAACTTACATCCTGGTCACTCTTTTGAAAGAAAGTCATGTATAACCATACCGCTGAACTTTCTTTCTACAAGAGATCCTCCCTCATGATCTAATACCTGCACTCCCAGTGCACAACAAAGGTAACAGGTCCATAAACTTCTAAGACGGCCATGTCCTCATTACCTCTGAGTCATCCCACTTTCGCCAAAAATAAATCACCTCCTACATAGAACTTCCATGTCCTTATTATCTCTGAGTTGTTCTATGTGCCCTCCTTCATTGAGCCCACTCCTGTCATGTCCTCATTACCTCTGAATGGGAAGGCTCCGTCGAAGAAACCTTCATACTTACCATGTCCTTATTACCTCTGAGTAAGTATGATGATCCCCTTTCGACCTATTATCTGTATCCATAACCGGAGTACGCCAAGGGTAATAGGTCCACAAATGTCCTCTGTTGACCATCAATATCCTCTGTCGAGTTCACTCCTGCCATGTCCTCATTACCTCTGAGTAGGAAGACTCTACATTAAGAAAACCTTCCCGCTTGCCATGTCCTCGTTACCTTTGAGCAAGTATGTCGGTTCCCCTTCATCCTATTATCCGTATCCTAAACCAGGGTACGCCAAGGATAATAGGCGCACAAATATCCTCATCTAAATTTTTCAGCACAAATCTATCACCTCATCAGGCCCCAGGAGCCCAGCTGCTCTACGGCATTCCCTTTCTCAATACCAAGAGCACCCATGACCACGTCACTATGGCTGCTTCAGGTACCCTTACCAAAACTTGTTACCTCTACCTAAAACCAAGGTACGCTATGGGTAACAGGTCCACAAATATGTCCTCTATGCGGGGGAAAACATCGCCACAATATCACAGACGCAGCAGGCAATACAAATGAAGGGTAGAATTGAAAGTACTCTTTATTTGAAGGAAGAAAAAGCATTACATACTTCGAGATTATGTCCCCTTCAGAAAGAAAGAAAAACAGAAACAAAACAAGAAAAAAAAGTCGACTACATGTCAGCATTACTCAATTCTAGGAGGCGGTTTCTCACTAAGATGGTCCCTCGTTCAATCCGTTGTCGAGCTCGACGCTCGACCTCCTGGAATAAATGCTCCTCATTGTCCAAGCCCAAAAACGCTTGACAGTCATCTTCCAATTTCTTCAAGACAGTCTCCAGGTCAGTCGAAGCTTGAGTAACCCTGTCAGCCTCTTGAACAATTAGTCCCCTATCATTGCGAGTAGTCTCGAGTTCAGACTCCAAGAAAGTCAACTTCTTCTGAAGCGCAAGGATCTGCTCCCGCGTCTCAGTAATCTCACGAGAGACAGATTCCTCCCGAGCCACAACGTTTTCGGTCGCATAACTCAATTGATCATACCGATCAGCTAAGTCACTGAGATCCTTCAGCACGGCGGGTCTGGTCTTATCTCGAGCCACTCTGGTCCTCTTTATAACAACAATAAAGGAATTCCGCTCTTCGTTTATAACAGCAGGCAGATTAGCCTGCCGCAATACTCGAAGTTCGGACACCAGCTGATCAGCCTCCAGCAATTTTGCCTCCAGAAGCGAAGCCATCCCTGCATCATCAGGAAGATCCTTAAGAATGTTTATTTGACCATGGGTACATTATCGGGCCAAGGTAAAAGAGGTCCCTCTGTCTATAATGGCCTCGATTCCCCTCTTCAAATGACGATGAAAATTGGCAACCACGTCCTGCAACGCGTCGTTCAAGACCTCAGCAGAGGAGGGCGTCAAGGGAAGCCGGAGCGGCAACGACGGAGGAGTAACGCTAGTGTTCGCCATCAGGGGAACGGAGTCCGAAAAGAACGATACATGGATAGTGGCCAACTCGCCTTCCGCCGCCCGGAGAGCTTGGAGGCTTGGCAGGGAAGAAAGGTCGACTCTCGAAGCCATCGGAGCAGAGAATGATGCAAGGACCATCGTTCCCTGCCCCGACTGCCCCGAGAATTGGCCTGCTAAACTTGGGCCCCCAGAAGGCCCATCAAGATGAGTCGGACAGTGATGAGGTACACCTCTTTCCACCGATGCTCCTTCGGTTGGGATTGTCTCAGCGACGTCCATCCTCGGCACTGGAGGGACAGGACCTGAATGTCCAGAATAATAATCAATCGATGTAACCCGAAGGACTTGATGATAGAGCAGATAAGCTTCCTTACGGGTTAAGATTCGGCTAATCTTACCAGGGGAGGGGCATAAAGGCCGTGGCTCATCCACAACTGGCATAGTCCCCTCACCCGCGATCCCCGAGTTAAACTCAGCCACGTCCCCTGCCCCCGTCACCTCGAAGGAGGATACAGATTGAGCTGCGTTCTCTTGAATAGGAGCAGGCTCGTGGGAGTCCCCGTCACCCTGGGTCACCGCCCCGACATCCTGAAACTCTTCTTCTTCTCCCGACACCTAAAAGAGGGAACGAAGACAGTCAGGATTGAAACTCAAAGAAAAGAAGGGAGAAGGGATCGAGAGCAGTTCTGTTACCTCTGATGTAGGGTTGACTTCTTCTCCACCTTCTTTTACGGCTAGCGGACGGTACCTAGTCGCAACCAGCTTCCGAGATCGAGAAGCGCTGCCTATAGGAGAAACTTGCCTGCTACGTTTCAGAATAGGACCAGGCGCAACAAGAGACTGATCCCTCAGCACCTCATCTGACAAAATATGCGACTGACCTACCTCCGCGCCTACCACTGGAAGGATGAGTCATCTTCATCACACTCGTTGCCTTTGCCACCCTCAGCAGCGGAATCGAAGACTGGCACTTCGGCTCTAGTCTTTCTTTTCTTGGCTCCTTGAGAGCCTTCCTCCAGACTGGTGCCGACAATAAAGCTGGTGCCTGGGATAAAACCGACTGGGGGCTTGTTCGCCATGACATGATACAGAGCTGCCATGTACAAGATCTCCACTGACTCCTTAATGGCAGGGACTGAGAAAATGGTGCGAGTGTGGAACGAATCATAATATTGCCAAGTTCTAATTCCATCAAGAAGACTACCCTCATAACCTAGACAAGAACTGGGGCTGTCCAGAAAAAGTTGGCTGTATCCAAACTGTCGGGCAAACCTGCTAGGTAGATAAGGCTCCAAAAAGCAGCATTGCAGTTACGGTACGCTAGATGTGCGGGACGGATGTTACGCAACCATAGGAGCATCTGGCCATCCAGAAGCTGAGGGGGCGCGATACCGTCAATATGTACAGCCTCTATTTCCCTGTCAGTAAAGCGAAGGACGGATACGAAGATATGATACTTATCTGCCCTCGCCAATGCCATCTAACAAGTCCGCATGGTTTCACATTCCCAAGGCTCGTCACGATAGCGGAAGATGAATGCGTCATCATCAGTCACACCGCCTTCAGAACCCGGCCTCATCAAAGACGGGTAATGTATCAGCAACCACCCCAGCAAATAGTGATAGGGTAACTTAGTTCGTTCAAAATCCTTGGTCACGTCGTGAGCAATAATTTTGGACGTAAAGGTGCGAAGGCCACGGTGTATGCTGTACACCATGGCCGGGAGGAGAGCTAGCCTGATTCGTAAAACTAACTTCACAGCCGGAAGGATGAAGTTACAACTAATTCTCTCAATAGAACCGGCTCCTTCCGAGATTACACAGTTTCGTAGCCAGATCATTAAAAATCCCGCCAGAAGTGCTTTCTCAGACAGCTCTTGAATATCCTGGTAAAAGTAATCGAAAGTATCAGTCTGGCTCCCGAATCTGTCGCTGGTAGTGGCCGCTTCCCTAGCCGACGACACCAAGTCCTCAACCGCTTCCCGAGGTCGAGGGTGACGAGAGGTGACTTTACCTAAGGCATCTGCCGAGAAGAGATAGTGCACCCAATCCCTGGTATAGGGAGCATTCCCTTCCAGGTTACTATCCTTTCGGGTCATCTGATAACATATGTTATAATAGCACAATATCTTCTGGTAAAGGGCTGCGAAGCCAGGATACCGTCGTTCCAAATCTTCGAGTTCCTCATTAGTTGGAGTATACGCTTCAAACGCTTCATCCCCCCAAGAAAGCTTGGAGACCGCGTGCATCTCATGGAGCGCGAGTCCCATCTCCCCCACAGGTGTGTAAAAGGTCCCCGTACGGCAATTATACATTTCCAGCAGAGACATGAACAGCTTCTTGTTTATGGACAAGCCATGACTGGTACCTCGGATAGCGTGGTACAGGCCAATCTCGCACAAAAAGGCCTCATACTTCTGCAAGATCCAAGTAGACAAATTGATCCACGAAGGAATAGAGTGCACCCAACCAGAGAACGTCAACCGACCGACGGGGTAGGAGCCTTTCCGAGCAAGCTGATTTATAAAAGTATCGGCGGTAGAAAATGAGAAATTAGGGCCCGCCACATTCAGAAAAGAACCTGGGACCAACCCCGTCACAGAACGACTAGTGTGCACTTTGTCGGCAATCACGAATTTCAGATTGTTATTATAATGGATGTTCCCCACAAACATCCCACCTCTGGTAGGGGTTAAAGTCTCCCCCATCTTCTGATCTATCGGGAGCATATTAAACCAAGATAGTGGGAAGTGTCGCTCCATTTGGGGGATGCGAATCACCATCCCGTTAGAAACAAAGCTCCAGTCCTCCGACACCTCCAGGACATGATCGTTTCCTACGGTCAAGGCATCTCCAAAAAAGAACGCAGGCTTTAAATACTCCCCTTCAAAATTCCCGGAGTTCATCATAGCATTAAGGAAGTGGAAAGACTGATTCTTGATGGCTTTCAATCTAGCCGTAGGTTCATCGCTCGGAAACTGGTCAGCCATATACTGAACAATATGGTCGTACCTATAGCCGAGAGCGGCTTGAGCGCTACCCACCAAGAGTTCTCCAGCAGCGTTAACCGGCAGGTTCACTGAAGAACAGACAGAAAAAAGTAAGTTAAACGGAGGGATAAAAGAAGGAAGCCGATGGGGTGCTCAAAAAGTCCCATACGGCTCAAGAAAACATCCATGCGGCCCCATCAAGCTCAGAAGAACACTTATGCGGCTCCAACAATAAAAAGTCCATGCGGTCTAACGTCACTTATGCGGCTTCGCCGACAAGGCAAACATACAGACGCGATGGTCCTCTTATGCGGCTCGCGGCTCGCGGCTCAGCCGTAGGGCAAACATGCGATATACAAAAGCTCCTACATAAAGTATGCGACGTAGCCAGGGCGGTTGGGGTTCTTTAACTCATGCATTGTCCTTACCAGTAATGGAGGTATAAAACCCCTAAATTTCTACTATTTTTTATTATTTATTTATTTATTAATTTGCATGGATTTAATTATTTTTGGTACTGTATGTCATATAATCGTATTGTACGTCGTATGCGAAATTTTCGTTTGCTCAACGAGTACGAATATGTGCGAGCGTACATATTTTATAAAAATATTTTCTTTTCTATTTTAATATACACTTTCAAAATTATATAATTATTATTCTTGCTATAAAAAGCCTTTTGTTTCTAAAAAGTTATTAATAATAAATAATATTTTGTATATAGAAAAGCCTAATTATGTAAAGGATATTTGTGGCATACAAATATTTCGTTATTTATTTATTGGTCTATTTTAAATAAAAGTATAATTTCCGAAATTTATTAATAGTAATATTTTATTGTTCAAAAAGATATTTAAAAATATTTATTATTTTCGAAATTATTATTATTGGTATTTTAAAAAATATTTTTTGAAAATTTTGTGTCCATTTTAAATCTTGATTTGAATTTATGCGTTTATTTAAATAGTTAAAAATTTAAATTTTGATTTATCCTATTCGTTTTAAACTAAGAATTAATTTGATTTAAATTGGATATTTAATTTGAAATTGGATTTGGATTTGGATTTGAATTTGGATTTGATTTAAATTAAATTTGCGAATTATCTAAATTGGGTTTGAATTAAATCCTAATCCATATGTAAGTGAGAATTCCCATATCCTATAAATATAGGCAGGTACTCCTCCACATTATTCATCTCCCACAAATTCCTCCATAAATCTACCTGCATCGTGTCCGTGTTCATCCATCAATCTTATTCCATATTTACATTTATATTATCATCTCCTTCGTGTCGACAATCCCGACACCAACTCCTATTCCTAACCTAAGCCCATAACCCGGCCATCCACGGTCTCCGCTACCCACGTCGCCAACCCCGCAGCAACTGTTCTCGACCACCCGCCGAATCCTTCGACCCCGGCAGCCCCTCCAACCACCTTCACCACACGAGCAACCCGACCACATCCCCCTCTGCCTAACGATCACAGCCACCCGAAACACCACCATCAGCCTAGACTAACCCCCACGACCATCATAGGCCGCAGCCACCCATACCATTGTCGAGACCCCACCGGCGCCACAACCGACCCCCGCCTTCATCTCCGCCACTACCAGAACGAACCACCGCAACCCCGGCCATCACCGGCTGTGCCCAAACAGAAAACGAAGCCAAAAACCCTAACAAAAATAACCAAACAAATATAAATACACCACCCCTGCCACCGCCTTACCTCCGCCGGTGGACGGCGAGCCACGGCCGCCTGCTCCAGCGCGCCACCGCCTGGACACGTCCTCCGCCGGCCGACCCGAATTCCGAGTCTCCCCCGCCTCGAATCACAGCCCAGCATCGCCGCCTCCTGGAAACCCCAGCGCCTCCGCGCAGGCGATGTGAGCGCCGACGCAGGCGACTCACCCCTCTACGCCGACCGTCGGCCTAGCCCTAGCCCGCGCGGCCGCCTCATTCTCCTCCGGCCGCCGCGTCCAGACGCGTCGCCGACCGTTCCGTCGCCTCACTCCAGCCTCCACTCCCGTCCAGCGCCACCACCCTGGCCCTCCGCACGCCGCCCACCACCAAGACCTCCGCCGAACCCCGACTTCCTCTCCCCCATCCTTCCTCCGGCGCCGCACCGAGTGGCTCGTCGAACCCTTCACCAAACCCCCGCTCCTCGATCTCCCCGCCCCGCGCGTGCCAGAGCTGTCGTCGAGCGCCGGCGGCGAAGTCCGCCGCCCCTCCGCCGAGATCGGACCACCGTCGCTCTCTCTCTCTCGCTCGTCGCTCTCTCTCGCTCACACTCTCGAACCTTCTCCTCTCCATCTCCCCCTTTTCTTTTTTTTTAAGAACAACAGCAGTCTACTGACTGCTGCACAATGTTATTTTTTTATTTTTTTTATTTCTTTTTTTCATTTAATTTGGTTTTTTTGTAAATTATTATTATTATTATTATCATTGTTATTATATTGTTTTATCATTATTATTATTATATTCTGATTATTATTCTAATATATTATTATTATTATTATTAGCAGTACATGTTTGGCTTTTAAATTGTGTAAAGAAAACATATGTTCTCATTTTATGTCTTGCTTCTCCCTACTCTCTTCACGAGGGAAATAAAGCCAGCTATTTTAAGAGAACAACTATAATAGTTTTATTTTTATATTTTATTCTTGTCATTGTTTTTTTACTATTATTATTTTTAGTATTTGTATCAGAAACAATATTTCAGTATATTATTAATATTAATATATTTTGCTACTATTATTATTATTAGTTTAAATTACTACTATATTTATTATATATAAATCAGCTTATACATAATGTATGATATATTTTTGGAGAGCATAGTATATATAAATATTTGCATAATCATGAGTATTATTATTTTTAGTTATTATAATTAGTTTTAATAAGCGTATTATTGATATTTTAAAACTTAGAGTGTTGGCCAAAATAAAACAATTTTCTTGAATTTAAGTATTTTCGCTATAATTATTTTTGACTCATAAAAACTAGTTTTCAAGTTTTATAAATAGTTTCTGTATCTTATTATTTTATCCAAATCCTTTCGATTATCCTCCCTACCGTGACAAATCCCATTATTCACATTCTCTTACCAATTCTATACTACTTATGTCGACCCTAGCTAACCTGACCGTTCTGGACCCGATGCACCGGTCTGTACCACCAACAGAGGTCCCCTTGTGTAGTTGTTACACCGAAGTCATAATTTGTGCCATCTTGATCATCGCAGCACACCAGGCGCCCTATCAGGCAAGACACCTTGCCATTTGCTGTTTAATTATTTTAGCTCATATTTCATGCATGTTCATTATTTTCTTTATGCAAAATAAACTGTGATACATGGCATAACTGCTAGAACTTACTGTTCATTTATTTTCCTGCTATGTATTATTTTTCTCAAATTAAACCTAGAATTAAGGGACCACCTTGTGTGTTGCATTCATTGGCCTTGACACGTTGTAACACGAGGTTGTGTATCGCATGTAGAATACGGAAGTGCGTGATTGGCTGGCCACCAGTACGTACAAGCCGTGCGATAGGAATAATCGCTAATAGAAGTTGCATACTAGTTTGACTTAGCAATTATAGTGGTTTGTGTTGTGGATGCAACACAGTAGGCATTGGATGGGGAGGACAATTCCTTAGCGTATGGGCTTCGATGCACTTCCCTTGTGACCCGGACTCTCCGCTGGAGATACGGGGTTGATGACCCATACTCTTCCTGCTGGGGCCTCTAGTGCCCAAGAGGGGACTATGCCGATCCTATTTAGCCAGGGCCCATGCGTAGGAATGATTGTTCTTAACAACATTTCACTTAGAACGGTAGGCTACCCTATCCGTTAGGTACGAGTACTTTTGGTTGGGTACTTGTATCTGACCGTGGCTTGGAACAATAACTTGTCGCGGATTAGTTCGTCACATCTTGTCCTTGTTTGGTTGTAGGTGTGACTTACTACTTCGATGAGAAGGTATTGAACTTTGTTGGGATCCGGATACCATATCGGATTCTTAGAATGGAAAGATACGTCGCCGTGAAATAGTTTACCATCTCCTGTCCTTGTTTGGTTGGGGGGATGGTACGCTCGTTCAGTAGGTGCGTATTGGACTATGTTATAAATTCGATTGACTTATTTATTGAGCAATATTTATTCAGTTTATATGACATGCTATTATGTGTCTTGTTACGTCCCTCTGAGGACCTGGTTGTCTTGCCAGGTGTGTGCTATTATCTTTCGCAGGTGTTCTAGCTCTAGCCGTGTCCATCGCCATTCTTTCGAGGATGATTGCATTTGGATCGTCTTCGCTTCGCTCACCACTCATTTCATTTCCATGTATTTTATTTCCTTATTTTTGTTGGTAGTGGATTTGTCTCCGCCCAACATATTGTATTAAGACAAATTCATTCTCATTATATGATCTTTTATTCATTTATTCTGTGTGGATGAGATTAGTTATGGTTCTACTGCATTTTACAACTTATGTATCCATACGAGGTTTCCATATATTGGAGTATACTTCGTATGAATACAGCTGGCATGTCTACATTCCTAGTCCTACGTATTTTGGGACTGGGGCGTTATATGTTTTTGTGGTGGCCCATGCAGGTCAAGATAAATTGTTTGGTTACTTTACCGTACCAAGCAAGCCTGCGAATAGGATTAGAAGTCTAGGATCTCATCCACATACTTGACCTCTTTCCTTGATTTTATCTACCGTTGACTCATCAATTGCATCTTGCTTGCTTCCTTCCATCCCTATTTTTATTTTCCCTTCGTGCTTGCTAGAAATTGACCCTACTAGTTAGTTGTCCCAAACCACCTTTAGTTAAATTCTTTAAGTTGGGTAGAATACCTTATGAACTAGCAAACCCTTTTGACCTAGTGACCTATATTAACAAGCCTAATTAAATCCTAGAATCTAGAGGACCTAACCCGTCTAGCCAACCAAGGACTTAGACAAGAAGACTATAGGACGACCATATGACTTAGAATCATTCTACCTTCTTTAAATCTTAATCTCTCGTACCTATGTATTACCGTTTGACTAATGATGCTAATGTAGCCTAGTTTTTGCAAGCTCAATTCTTTATCACGCTTGTTCATGACATATGTTATTGGAGGCCTCCATAACAGATTATCTAATCAGAACCGGTGCATAATGGTCTGATCAACCGAGTGCACTTTGGTTCGCTTTTGTCTATTATTCTACACGGATGGGGACATATTTAAACTTTGCCTTTACAATCCCATCCACGACTGCCTTGACAATTCTTTTAAAATTATTCGATCGTCTTTGAATCACGTACTCGTATTCGATAACGTCTCCTTTAAACTCTATATTGCTTTCGCCTTCGCCTATTTTAGGAGGACGAAGGCGTTATACTAGAAGTTCCTCTAGCTGTCCTATCTCTTGTGACCATTAACACTCAATGTGACTATATCCTTGTCTTAATTACTCGTCCTTTCCCTCGACCCTAAAACTATAATCTTGACTTTCTAATCACTTGAATTTAAGAGTGATTACAATCGCCTCGTAATCATATCTTCAACCTAGACTACGACCATATCAACTTCGAACCCTTCTATCTACCGTTGTGCCTTCTCACCCCCCTGCGAATTCTTAATTTCGAGGACGAAATTTCTTTTAAGTTGGGTAGGATGTAAAACCCCTAAATTTCTACTATTTTTTATTATTTATTTATTTATTAATTTGCATGGATTTAATTATTTTTGGTACTGTATGTCACGTAGTCGTATTGTACGTCGTATGCAAAATTTTCGTTTGCTCGACGAGTACGAATATGTGCGAGCGTACATATTTTATAAAAACATTTTTTTTCTATTTTAATAAACACTTTCAAAATTATATAATTATTATTCTTGCTATAAAAAGCCTTTTGTTTCTAAAAAGTTATTAATAATAAATAATATTTTGTATACTAGAAAAGCCTAATTATGTAAAGGATATTTGTGGCATACAAATATTTCGTTATTTATTTATTGGTCTATTTTAAATAAAAATATAATTTTCGAAATTTATTAATAGTAATATTTTATTGTTCAAAAAGATATTTAAAAATATTTATTATTTTCGAAATTATTATTATTGGTATTTTAAAAAATATTTTTTGAAAATTTTGTGTCCATTTTAAATCTTGATTTGAATTTATGCATTTATTTAAATAGTTAAAAATTTAAAATTTGATTTATCCTATTCGTTTTAAACTAAGAATTAATTTGATTTAAATTGGAAATTTAATTTGAAATTGGATTTGGATTTGGATTTGAATTTGGATTTGATTTAAATTAAATTTACGAATTATCGAAATTGGGTTTGAATTAAATCCTAATCCATATCTAAGTGGGAATTCCCACATCCTATAAATATAGGCAGGTACTCCTCCACATTATTCATCTCCCACAAATTCCTCCATAAATCTACGTGCGTCGTGTCCGTGTTCATCCATCAATCTTATTCCATATTTACATTTACATTATCATCTCCTTCGTGTCGACAATCCCGACACCAACTCATACTCCTAACCTAAGCCCATAACCCGGCCATCCACGGTCTCCGCTACCCACGTCGCCAACCCCGCAGCAACTGTTCTCGACCACCCGCCGAATCCTTCGACCCCGGCAGCCCCTCCAACCACCTTCACCACACGAGCACCCCGACCACATCCCCCTCTGCCTAACGATCACAGCCACCCGAAATACCACCATCAGCCTAGACTAACCCCCACGACCATCATAGGCCGCAGCCACCCATACCATTGTCGAGACCCCACCGGTGCCACAACCGACCCCCGCCCTCATCTCTGCCACTACCAGGACGAACCACCGCCACCCCGGCCATCACCGGCCGCGCCCAAACAGAAAACGAAGCCAAAAACCCTAACAAAAATAACCAAACAAATATAAATACACCACCCCTGCCACCGCCTTACCTCCGCCGGTGGACGGCGAGCCACGGCCGTCTGCTCTAGCGCGCCACCGCCTGGACACGTCCTCCGCCGGCCGACCCGAATTCCGAGTCTCCCCCACCTCGAATCACAGCCCAGCGTCGCCGCCTCCTGGAAACCCCAACGCCTCCGCGCAGGCGACGTGAGCGCCGACGCAGGCGACTCGCCCCTCTCCGCCGAACGCCGGCCTAGCCCTAACCCGCGCGGCCGCCTCATTCTCCTCCGGCTGCCGCGTCCAGACGCGTCGCCGACCGTTCCGTCGCCTCACTCCAGCCTCCACTCCCGTCCAGCGCCACCGCCCTGGCCCTCCGCACGCCGCCCACCACCAAGACCTCCGCCGAACCCCGACTTCCTCTCCCCCATCCTTCCTCCGGCGCCGCCCCGAGTGGCTCGTCGACCCCTTCACCAAACCCCCGCTCCTCGATCTTCCCGCCCCGCGCGTGCCCGAGCTGTCGCCGAGCGCCGGCGGCGAAGTCCACCGCCCCTCCGCCGAGATCGGACCACCGTCGCTCTCTCTCTCTCTCTCGCTCATCGCTCTCTCTCGCTCACACTCTCGAACCATCTCCTCTCCATCTCCCCCTTTTCTTTTTTTTAAGAACAGCAGCAGTCTACTGACTGCTGCACAATGTTATTTTTTTATTTTTTTTATTTCTTTTTTTTATTTAATTTGGTTTTTTTGTAAATTATTATTATTATTATTATCATTGTTATTATATTGTTTTATCATTATTATTATTATTATTTTCTGATTATTATTCTAATATATTATTATTATTATTATTAGCAGTACTTGTTTGGCTTTTAAATTGTGTAAAGAAAACATATGTTCTCATTTTATGTCTTGCTTCTCCCTACTCTCTTCACGAGGGAAATAAAGCCAGCTATTTTAAGAGAACAACTATAATAGTTTTATTTTTATATTTTATTCTTGTCATTGTTTTTTTACTACTATTATTTTTAATATTTTATCAGAAACAATATTTCAGTATATTATTAATATTAATATATTTTGCTACTATTATTATTATTAGTTTAAATTACTACTATATTTATTTTATATAAATCAGCTTATACATAATGTATGATATATTTTTGGAGAGCATAGTATATATAAATATTTGCATAATCATGAGTATTATTATTTTTAGTTATTATAATTAGTTTTAATAAGCGTATTATTGATATTTCAAAACTTAGAGTGTTGGCCAAAATAAAACGATTTTCTTGAATTTAAGTATTTTTGCTATAATTATTTTTGACTCATAAAAACTAGTTTTCAAGTTTTATAAATAGTTTCTATATCTTATTATTTTATCCAAATCCTTTCGATTATCCTCCCTACCGTGACAAATCCCATTATTCACATTCTCTTACCAATTCTATACTACTTATGTCGACCCTAGCTAACCTGACCGTTCTGGACCCGATGCACCGGTCTGTACCACCAACAGAGGTCCCCTTGTGTAGTTGTTACACCGAAGTCACAATTTGTGCCATCTTGATCATCGCAGCACACCAGGCGCCCTATCAGGCAAGTCACCTTGCCATTTGCTGTTTAATTATTTTAGCTCATATTTCATGCATGTTCATTATTTTCTTTATGCAAAATAAACTGTGATACATGGCATAACTGCTAGAACTTACTGTTCATTTATTTTCCTGCTATATATTATTTTTTTCAAATTAAACCTAGAATTAAGGGACCACCTTGTGTGTTGCATTCATTGGCCTTGACACGTTGTAACACGAGATTGTGTGTCGCATGTAGAATACGGAAGTGCGTGATTGGCTGGCCACCAGTACGTACAAGCCGTGCGATAGGAATAATTGCTAATAGAAGTTGCATGCTAGTTTGACTTAGCGGTTATAGTGGTTTGTGTTGTGGATGCAACACAGTAGGCATTGGGTGGGGAGGACAATTCCTTAGCGTATGGGCTTCGATGCACTTCCCTTGTGACCCGGACTCTCCGCTGGAGATACGGGGTTGATGACCCATACTCTTCCTGCTGGGGCCTCTAGTGCCCAAGAGGGGACTATGCCGATCCTATTTAGCCAGGGCCCATGCGTAGGAATGATTGTTCTTAACAACATTTCACTTAGAACGGTAGGCTACCCTATCCGTTAGGTACGAGTACTTTTGGTTGGGTACTTGTATCTGACCGTGGCTTGGATCAATAACTTGTCGCGGATTAGTTCGTCATATCTTGTCCTTGTTTGGTTGTAGGTGTGACTTACTACTTCGATGAGAAGGTATTGAACCTTGTTGGGATCCGGATACCATATCGAATTCTTAAAATGGAAAGATACGTCGCCGTGAATTAGTTTACCATCTTCTGTCCTTGTTTGGTTGGGGGGATGGTACGCTCGTTCAGTAGGTGCGTATTGGACTATGTTATAAATTCGATTGACTTATTTATTGAGCAATATTTATTCAGTTTATATGACATGCTATTATGTGTCTTGTTACGTCCCTCTGAGGACCTGGTTGTCTTGCCAGGTGTGTGCTATTGTCTTTCGCAGGTGTTCTAGCTCTAGCCGTGTCCATCGCCATTCCTTCGAGGATGATTGCATTTGGATCGTCTTCGCTTCGCTCACCACTCATTTCATTTCCATGTATTTTATTTCCTTATTTTTGTTGGTAGTGGATTTGTCTCCGCCCAACATATTGTATTAAGACAAATTCATTCTCATTATATGATCTTTTATTCATTTATTCTGTGTGGATGAGATTAGTTATGGTTCTACTGCATTTTACAGCTTATGTATCCATACGAGGTTTCCATATATTGGAGTATACTTCGTATGAATACAGCTGGCATGTCTACGTTCCTAGTCCTACGTATTTTAGGACTGGGGCGTTACAGGAGGGGTGAACGTCGGGATGAACGTCAGGTGCGACGACTGGCGGAGTAGCAGCCGCAGCCGAGGCGGAAGCGGAGGCCCCCTTCTTGCCCTTTACTGCCACGGTCTTCTTGGGAGCCATTAATTATCAAAAGAGAAGAAGGGCAACCGAGATAGGGAAGGTCTGAAGAAGAAGAAAGAAAATAAAGAAGTCCTCTCTATCTTCAAACTCTTCCTATTTATAGGAAGACGAGAGAAGAAGGACACGTGGGCCAATGACCGACTCATGAAGAGCGAAACTGACTCCTTGGGTTTTGTCTCCAAGATTCCCTAAGGCGTCAAATCCGAAAGATTTAATAAGCTGACTCTTGGGATTCCCCCTACAAAGACGGCACTGAAACGAATTTGAGACAATTAAAGACCTGCACACGTGGCAAGGAGCTATGCGGCTGAACAGTCTCCTACGGCTGAGTCACCTATGCGGCTGAACAATCCCTGCGACCAAGATATCCATGCGGTCAGGATTCCATATGCGGCTAGAAGAACACAGCCATGCTTCTTATTCAAAGTATTTCAATTTTATAAATTGAAAACTTTGAAGGGGGTCCAGTAGAAGCATGGAAAATACTAAAGAAAATGACTCATGCGGCCAAAGAACCCTATGCGGCTCAGAAAACTCATGCGGCTCAATGAATCATGCGGCACACGGAGCTATGCGGCCCAAGGCATTCCATGCGGCTCAGAAGACACGTGGCCTGATGGTGCTCCTCTCCACCCATGCTGCATTAATTACTTTGACGGCTGACCCCTCTGAAAAGTTGACAGCCCTGACACCAAAGCAGGTAATTATGGCTCTGTCCAAATGATGAATCTCTAGGGAAGAGAAAAGAGATCTCTGACACAAATCCCCCGAGAGCCATAAAAATGCCACGTGGCCTTGCCACGTGGGCATTCGTATGCGGTTCACTGCTCATGCGGTTCAATAAATCCTATGCGGCTCAGAGTGAATCTGTTCTATGCGGCTCAGGCCATGAAAGCCTCATGCGGCTCGAACAAAGAACTTCCTATACGGCTCAGAGTAAATCTATCCTATGCGGCTCAGGCCATGAAAGCCACATGCGGCTCGTGCGAAGACTTCTTATGCGGTTCGGGAGGGTCATGTCCATGCGGCTCAGGCGGATATATACTTATGCGGCCCACAAGAATTACTCCCTTGTGGTTCGAGGGCTCAAGTGAGGGCCACTGCCCACGTAGCCCTAACACGTGGGCCTAGCCCAATGCGGCTCACATTCATATGCGGCTCACTAGTTATACGGTCCAAATCCCCCCAGCGGCTTCTAGGACACGTGTCCTAGACCAATTAATTCCTCAAATTGGTTGCCATTAAAGATTGGGTCAAATCCCAATAATCGGGGACACGTGGCGGAAGAATAGATCTGATTTATTCGCAGATATCAGAAGATCATTATAAGAAAAATTTATTCCAATCAGCATTAATTGCGCATGGGATTTGGTGTAATCTACACCTAATGGCCCAGATTCATCATAATCAAAACGAATGGCCTGGATTGACCAATCCCCAAGCTGCCGTCACCTCCAAGAGATAATCATTGGCAACCCTAATGATCACACCCTACTATTATAAATAGCAGGGTGTCATTCCCTTGCGAAAAAGGAAGAAGATACAACATCAGAGAGAGAAATACATAAATACGGAGAGACTTTCCCCCATAGTCAGAGAGAGAATACACACGGAGAGAGAGAGAAGCCATAGGAGTAAGAAGAGCATTTTTTTGTCAACGCCAACCATCTTTTCACAAGGAGCCAAGGCTGCATACCGATCGTCCAAGGAGTAAGGCAGGGCTGCCGTCGCCTTCTCGAGCCTCTATCGTCACCCCCTAGAATCTAAAATAAACAATTGTACTTAGACTGCTGTACCTAGGTTTTTGTCCCTAGGCTTTCTTTGTACAAGCGAGTTTATAACGTGAAGTAAAAGTCCGGTCCTCCGATAATTGTTCTGTTCTTTTATATTTCATGGCAAACAGAGAGAAAGTTCATTATTATCTTCTCTTTAAATTTTTTAGAAAACTCTTCGTCTTCATTCTTTGAGAACCATGTCTCCCAAGGTCGCCAAGAGATCCACGAAGGGCAAGGGGTTACGTCGAGTGACCCTTCTCCTGCGGCAGCGTCCTCGACAGTTCAGAACCAGATTCTGGGTGAGGGCATGCTTCACAAAACAAAGTCTCGAGTGTTTAATTTGCGACGCTCGGACTTTTTTTTCTGCCCGGGCCCTTGCGCCTAAGCCAACATACTTCTGTGAGCATCATTATGTGTAGCATTTGGGTTCCAAAAATTTATTTTCTAGTTTGGAGATTTTTTTTATTTTTATTTTAGATAGAATCAATTATTTACTAAGATGTTGATTTGGGATCGTAGGATTTTTGCCTAAGTCTATAAGTTAGATATAAGGAAATTAGGTTATATATAGTCTCTGGGGCCTCTAGATAGTCCCTAGAATATTATCTCACCATTTTAGAATTTTCAGGATTTTATAGAGATTTTTAGAAAATTTTCTATATTATTTTATTAATTTTCTAAGCTTCTAGGAATTTCTGTGAGAGCACCCGAGGGTATTTTTGAGGTCAAATAATTTATTTGGGCTCTAGAACCCCTAAAATATTTTTTAGATTTTTCTAGGAATTTTTAGGAATTTTTGGGATTTATTTGGAATTTTTAGGATTTTTCCTGATTTTTATTTAATTTTCTGTAATTTAAAACCTATTTTCCAAAACATTTACCCAGTCAGCCAAGGGGGGCCCACCCGTCAGCCACTGAAAGTGGGAGGGCGGGCCCCACGTGGCAGTGAGAGAGGGTGGGTGGAGCTCGGTCTCCGAGCCAAAGTGCTAATCCGAGCCAAGCTCGGAGCCGAGCCAAGCTCGGTCTATTATGGACAGTTGGATCCAGCTGTGGACGCACAGGATCGTGCCACGTGGCAATCCGAAGCCGACCCACTAACTGCTTAGCAGCTCACCCTATATATATATATATATATATATATATATATGTTATTAGCTTTTTCCGAAAACCCTATTTTATTCAGCAGTTTTTTTTGTGGGAGAGTTCGGGAGAGATCTTCGACTTCGCGGAGCGATTGCCGTTGATCTAGATGTCCGTTTTGCGCGCCATTTTTTTTATTAGAAGCATATTAAGGTTAGGTTTCTGATTATATAATTTATTTTCTGGTATTTTCATCTCGAATTTCTGAATAATTATTTGAGTGTCGGTTGTCCAAAAATCAACACGTCGCACGGTTTTCGAGATTCCGAGCGATCCCGAACTCCGTTTTGTGATACGTTTGAAGTTTTGGAAAGCTGACACCGAGCTCTACAACGTATAACTTTTCCAGAAATTTAGAGTTTCATCTAGTATTTTATTTTATTCATAGAAGTCAGATTTGGTCAACGGTTCATCGATTTGGTCATGGTTAGCCATAATGGCGATAACTTTTGACCAAATCGTGATTTTGCGGCACGGTCAATTCCAGTGCACTCATGGCACTGAAATCTATCATGTTGCACACTCAAACTTGGAATTCATAATGTTTGACTAGTTAGTCAACTGCATGTCTCGGTTTGCGTGCTACAGGTCCCGAATTTGGATCCGTGACTTTCCTTGGCCAAATATTTTTGTGTAGATTATTATTTCATAATTAAATAGGTTAAAATAGGATTTTAGATGATTTATTCCAGAATTAGAATAGTATTAATTGACTTAACCCATTAGCCACTTTCTAGGATTTTAGAGTGGGAATCGTTGATCTAACTTGTGGTTTTTATGTGACGGGGTAGATCGGACTACGACGTCTTGACTTGTGACTTTATCATCTATCAGAGCAGGCAAGTATCACTATGACCTATGTTTCCTTTATTTTATGCTGCATGTATCTTCGTGTCGTCGTTTCACTATTACTTCCTTTTGGTTCATGATTGTCATTGCTTATGATTAATATTGTGCACGAGAGTTAGAATCGTTAGGATATATACATGTTCATCTTTTACTCATTGTTTTCTATTGTTTACAGTTTATCGTATTGCTAATGTTTATCGTAGTGGACATGTATTGTGAGTGAGTCGGGCGGGGGAATACAACAAGTAAGCATGTGGTCAACGAATTGAATACAGACCCCCTATACATTGATTGCATAATATCAGTCATGCACCACACGTATGACTGACGGATATCCCAAGCCGTCTACATACTGAAAGTTGGTATTCTAAAACACACAGTACACGTGACTTAATTATTGTTGCTATGTCGTCTATTGTTCTTCTTTCGTCAAGTTTACCTTCTTATTGTCATCATGTCTTAGTGGTATGTCAAAGTCTACCTTCATATTGTTATCACGTCTCAAAGGTACTTTCTTATCATACAATGTCATGCTTATACTTATCTTCAGTCAAATTCCTTTTATCTTTCCTTCATGCTTGTATACTATATTATGTAATGTAGTGTTATGGTGATCTTGCTCCAATCCTGACTGGATAACTATTTTTTAGCTTTAGACGAAGAGATTTGCCCCGAGATCTACGGTGAGTATGTTGGCGACCCTGATGTCACTGGCGTATCCGGTTCCAGCACTGATGCGAATTAGCATATTTTCTTCCTTATAGATTCGCATTTGTTAGTAGTTAGAGTTATGGAGTTAGTGGTCTATTTTATTTTCTGTTAGCCGGGTTTGTTCCCGAGACTTTCTGAGTTGTAGTGGATTTTTCATATTTATTATTGAGACTATTGGATATTTTAGTGATTTTGCTGGCTTAGTTGTGGATGATATATAAGCGTGTTGTGCTTGTTATGGACCATTGTTATCATAGACAGCGTACTACCGCCGAGGCTGCGGCGTAGGCTGGACTTGGCCACGTACTCGTATCCCAAAATTGGGAACGGGTCGTGACAAGTTTTTATGGTGGCCCATGCAGGTCCAATTTCGCAAAAGACTGCGAACTCGTGGTAGTGCTTAAGTTAGCTATACTACTACGAGCCTGCGAATAGATTTGAAGTTAGGAGGTTATATCATCCACAAATAGGATTTCTAACCCTATGAGTCTATTTTATCTTAAGATCTTATTGTCTCTTAATTTGCATCTTGCTTGATTCCATCCGTGATTTCTTCAATATGTTTGTATCTACCGTTCTAACCATATCCTTTCTTTCCTTTTAGTTTGCAATGGTTGAGACAAGGCGCAGTGCGATCCGTAAGGGGAAAAGGGTAGCTAACCCTTTTGCTACTCCCGAATCCGAGGGATCGACAGCAGAGAGTACCAAGTTCGTAGAGCCTTCTTTAGTTTTAGTTGTTATGCATGCTTAGTTAGTTGTTAGTTCCCTTATGTTCCTAGCCATTATCTCTCCGTGACTTAGCTTAAGAAATTAGTGCTTGTAAGAGTTAGGTATTATGCTATACTATTTGTGATGTTTTGATTTTTGAGGACAAAAATCTTTTAAGGGGGATAGTTTGTAGCATTTGGGTTCCAAAAATTTATTTTCTAGTTTGGAGATTTTTTTTATTTTTATTTTAGATAGAATCAATTATTTACTAGGATGTTGATTTGGGATCGTAGGATTTTTGCCTAAGTCTATAAGTTAGATATAAGGAAATTAGGTTATATATAGTCTCTGGGGCCTCTAGATAGTCCCTAGAATATTATCTCACCATTTTAGAATTTTCAGGATTTTATAGAGATTTTTAGAAAATTTTCTATATTATTTTATTAATTTTCTAAGCTTCTAGGAATTTCTGTGAGAGCACCCGAGGGTATTTTTGAGGTCAAATAATTTATTTGGGCTCTAGAACCCCTAAAATATTTTTTAGATTTTTCTAGGAATTTTTAGGAATTTTTGGGATATATTTGGAATTTTTAGGATTTTTCCTGATTTTTATTTAATTTTCTGTAATTTAAAACCTATTTTCCAAAACATTTACCCAGTCAGCCAAGGGGGGCCCACCCGTCAGCCACTGAAAGCGGGAGGGCGGGCCCCACGTGGCAGTGAGAGAGGGTGGGTGGAGCTCGGTCTCCGAGCCAAAGTGCTAATCCGAGCCAAGCTCGGAGCCGAGCCAAGCTCGGTCTATTATGGACAGTTGGATCCAGCTGTGGGCGCACAGGATCGCGCCACGTGGCAATCCGAAGCCGACTCACTAACGGCTTAGCAGCTCACCCTATATATATATATATATATATATATATATATATATATATATATATATATATATATATATATATATATATATATGTTATTAGCTTTTTCCGAAAACCCTATTTTATTCAGCAGTTTTTTTTGTAGGAGAGTTCGGGAGAGATCTTCGACTTCGCGGAGCAATTGCCGTTGATCTAGACGTCCGTTTTGCGTGACATTTTTTTATTAGAAGCGTATTAAGGTTAGGTTTCTGATTATATAATTTATTTTCTGGTATTTTCATCTCGAATTTCTGAATAATTATTTGAGTGTCGGTTGTCCAAAAATCAACACGTCGCACGGTTTTCGAGATTCCGAGCGATTTCGAACTCCGTTTTGCGATCCGTTTGAAGTTTTGGAAAGCTGACACCGAGCTCTACAACATATAACTTTTCCAGAAATTCAGAGTTTCATCTAGTATTTTATTTTATTCATAGAAGTCAGATTTGGTCAACGGTTCATCGATTTGGTCATGGTTAGCCATAATGGCGATAACTTTTGACCAAATCGTGATTTTGTGGCACGGTCGATTCCAGTGCACTTATGGCGCTGAAATCTATCATGTTGCACACTCAAACTTGGAATTCATAATGTTTGACTAGTTAGTCAACTGTATGTCTCGGTTTGCGTGCCACAGGTCCCGAATTTGGATCCGTGACTTTCCTTGGCCAAATATTTTTGTGTAGATTATTATTTCAGAATTAAATAGGTTAAAATAGGATTTTAGATGATTTATTCTAGAATTAGAATAGTATTAATTGACTTAACCCATTAGCCACTTTCTAGGATTTTAGAGTGGGAATCGTTGATCTAACTTGTGGTTTTTATGTGACGGGGTAGATCGGACTACGACGTCTTGACTTGTGACTTTATCATCTATCGGAGCAGGCAAGTATCACTATGACCTATGTTTCCTTTATTTTATGCTGCATGTATCTTCGTGTCGTCGTTTCACTATTACTTCCTTTTGGTTCATGATTGTCATTGCTTATGATTAATATTGTGCACGAGAGTTAGAATCGTTAGGATATATACATGTTCATCTTTTACTTATTGTTTTCTATTGTTTACAGTTTATCGTATTGCTAATGTTTATCGTAGTGGACATGTATTGTGAGTGAGTCGGGCGGAGGAATACAACAAGTAAGCATGTGGTCAACGAATTGAATACAGACCCCCTATACATTGATTGCATAATATCAGTCATGCACCACACGTATGACTGACGGATATCCCAAGCCGTCTATATGCTAAAAGTTGGTATTCTAAAACACACAGTACACGTGACTTAATTATTGTTGCTATGTCGTCTATTGTTCTTCTTTCGTCAAGTTTACCTTCTTATTGTCATCATGTCTTAGTGGTATGTCAAAGTCTACCTTCATATTGTTATCACGTCTCAAAGGTACTTTCTTATCATACAATGTCATGCCTATACTTATCTTCAGTTAAATTCCTTTTATCTTTCCTTCATGCTTGTATACTATATTGTGTAATGTAGTGTTATGGTGATCTTGCTCTAATCCTGACTGGATAACTATTTTTCAGCTTTAGACGAAGAGATTTGCCCCGAGGTCTACGGTGAGTATGTTGGCGACCCTGATGTCACTGGCGTACCCGGTTCCAGCACTGATGCGAATTAGCATATTTTCTTCCTTATGGATTCGCATTTGTTAGTAGTTAGAGTTATGGAGTTAGTGGTCTATTTTATTTTCTGTTAGCCGGGTTTGTTTCCGAGACTTTCTGAGTTGTAGTGGATTTTTCATATTTATTATTGAGACTATTGGATATTT
Source organism: Iris pallida (assembly GCA_029216955.1). Lineage (NCBI taxonomy): Eukaryota > Viridiplantae > Streptophyta > Magnoliopsida > Asparagales > Iridaceae > Iris > Iris pallida. Next base: position 1,215,131 of record JANAVB010020397.1, read on the forward strand.
TAGTGATTTTGCTGGCTTAGTTGTGGATGATATATAAGCGTGTTGTGCTTGTTGTGGACCATTGTTATCATTGACAGCGTACTCCCGTCGATGCTGCGGTGTAGGCTGGACTTGGCCACGTACTCGTATCCCAAAATTGGGAGCGGGTCGTGACAAGTTTTTATGGTGGCCCATGCAGGTCCAATTTTGCAAAAGACTGCGAACTCGTGGTAGTGCTTAAGTTAGCTGTACTACTACGAGCCTGCGAATAGATTTGAAGTTAGGAGGTTATATCATCCACAAATAGGATTTCTAACCCTATGAGTCTATTTTATCTTAAGATCTTATTGTCTCTTAATTTGCATCTTGCTTGATTCCGTCCGTGATTTCTTCGATATGTTTGTATCTACCGTTCTAACCATATCCTTTCTTTCCTTTTAGTTTGCAATGGTTGAGACAAGGCGCAGTGCGATCCGTAAGGGGAAAAGGGTAGCTAACCCTTTTGCTACTCCCGAACCCGAGGGATGGACAGCAGAGAGTACCAAGTTCGTAGAGCCTTCTTTAGTTTTAGTTGTTATGCATGCTTAGTTAGTTGTTAGTTCCCTTATGTTCCTAGCCATTATCTCTCCGTGACTTAGCTTAAGAAATTAGTGCTTGTAAGAGTTAGGTATTATGCTATACTATTTGTGATGTTTTGATTTTTGAGGACAAAAATCTTTTAAGGGGGATAGTTTGTAGCATTTGGGTTCCAAAAATTTATTTTCTAGTTTGGAGATTTTTTTTATTTTTATTTTAGATAGAATCAATTATTTACTAGGATGTTGATTTGGGATCGTAGGATTTTTGCCTAAGTCTATAAGTTAGATATAAGGAAATTAGGTTATATATAGTCTCTGGGGCCTCTAGATAGTCCCTAGAATATTATCTCACCATTTTAGAATTTTCAGGATTTTATAGAGATTTTTAGAAAATTTTCTATATTATTTTATTAATTTTCTAAGCTTCTAGGAATTTCTGTGAGAGCACCCGAGGGTATTTTTGAGGTCAAATAATTTATTTTGGCTCTAGAACCCCTAAAATATTTTCTAGATTTTTCTAGGAATTTTTAGGAATTTTTGGGATTTATTTGGAATTTTTAGGATTTTTCCTGATTTTTATTTAATTTTCTGTAATTTAAAACCTATTTTCCAAAACATTTACCCAGTCAGCCAAGGGGGGCCCACCCGTCAGCCACTGAAAGCGGGAGGGCGGGCCCCACGTGGCAGTGAGAGAGGGTGGGTGGAGCTCGGTCTCCGAGCCAAAGTGCTAATCCGAGCCAAGCTCGGAGCCGAGCCAAGCTCGGTCTATTATGGACAGTTGGATCCAGCTGTGGGCGCACAGGATCGCGCCACATGGCAATCCGAAGCCGACTCACTAACGGCTTAGCAGCTCACCCTATATATATATATATATATATATATATATATATATATATATATATATATATATATATATGTTATTAGCTTTTTCCGAAAACCCTATTTTATTCAGCAGTTTTTTTTGTGGGAGAGTTCGGGAGAGATCTTCGACTTCGCGGAGCGATTGCCGTTGATCTAGACGTCCGTTTTGTGCGCCATTTTTTTTATTAGAAGCGTATTAAGGTTAGGTTTCTGATTATATAATTTATTTTCTGGTATTTTCATCTCGAATTTCTGAATAATTATTTGAGTGTCGGTTGTCCAAAAATCAACACGTCGCACGGTTTTCGAGATTCCGAGCGATCCCGAACTCCGTTTTGCGATCCGTTTGAAGTTTTGGAAAGCTGACATCGAGCTCTACAACATATAACTTTTCCAGAAATTCAGAGTTTCATCTAGTATTTTATTTTATTCATAGGATTCAGATTTGGTCAACGGTTCATCGATTTGGTCATGGTTAGCCATAATGGCGATAACTTTTGACCAAATCGTGATTTTGCGGCACGGTCGATTCCAGTGCACTCATGGCGCTGAAATCTATCATGTTGCACACTCAAACTTGGAATTCATAATGTTTGACTAGTTAGTCAACTGTATGTCTCGGTTTGCGTGCCACAGGTCCCGAATTTGGATCCGTGACTTTCCTTGGCCAAATATTTTTGTGTAGATTATTATTTCAGAATTAAATAGGTTAAATTAGGATTTTAGATGATTTATTCCAGAATTAGAATAGTATTAATTGACTTAACCCATTAGCCACTTTCTAGGATTTTAGAGTGGGAATCGTTGATCTAACTTGTGGTTTTTATGTGACGGGGTAGATCGGACTACGACGTCTTGACTTGTGACTTTATCATCTATCGGAGCAGGCAAGTATCACTATGACCTATGTTTCCTTTATTTTATGCTGCATGTATCTTCGTGTCGTCGTTTCACTATTACTTCCTTTTGGTTCATGATTGTCATTGCTTATGATTAATATTGTGCACGAGAGTTAGAATCGTTAGGATATATACATGTTCATCTTTTACTCATTTTTTCTATTGTTTACAGTTTATTGTATTGCTAATGTTTATCGTAGTGGACATGTATTGTGAGTGAGTCGGGCGGAGGAATACAACAAGTAAGCATGTGGTCAACGAATTGAATACAGACCCCCTATACATTGATTGCATAATATCAGTCATGCACCACACGTATGACTGACGGATATCCCAAGCCGTCTACATGCTGAAAGTTGGTATTCTAAAACACACAGTACACGTGACTTAATTATTGTTGCTATGTCGTCTATTGTTCTTCTTTCGTCAAGTTTACCTTCTTATTGTCATCATGTCTTAGTGGTATGTCAAAGTCTACCTTCATATTGTTATCACGTCTCAAAGGTACTTTCTTATCATACAATGTCATGCCTATACTTATCTTCAGTTAAATTCCTTTTATCTTTCCTTCATGCTTGTATACTATATTGTGTAATGTAGTGTTATGGTGATCTTGCTCCAATCCTGACTGGATAACTATTTTTCAGCTTTAGACGAAGAGATTTTCCCCGAGGTCTACGGTGAGTATGTTGGCGACCCTGATGTCACTGGCGTACCCGGTTCCAGCACTGATGCGAATTAGCATATTTTCTTCCTTATGGATTCGCATTTGTTAGTAGTTAGAGTTATGGAGTTAGTGGTCTATTTTATTTTCTGTTAGCCGGGTTTGTTCCCGAGACTTTCTGAGTTGTAGTGGATTTTTCATATTTATTATTGAGACTATTGGATATTTTAGTGATTTTGCTGTCTTAGTTGTGGATGATATATAAGCGTGTTGTGCTTGTTGTGGACCATTATTATCATAGACAGCGTACTGCCGCCGATGCTGCGGCGTAGGCTGGACTTGGCCACGTACTCGTATCCCAAAATTGGGAGCGGGTCGTGACATTATGCGCCCACAGAAGTTATGCGCCAACACTGTGGTGTGCTATACGCCCACGTGTTGCCATGTTATGTGCCCTCTAAGCAGTGGCATGTTATGCGCCCACGTACTGTTCGTGTGTTATGCGCCTGCATGTCTTGTTTTGGACACATATCCCTTTATGAGCATAGCCCTTTGGGCGCATAGGAGTCTTCAGGACTTAGTTTTTTCTGTACTTTTCTGAGTCTGACTTTCTTTCTGCCCTTACAGTAAACATGTTTGTCCCAGAGCATGGCGGTATTCCTTTCGGTTCTGCTTGCCATATTTTCAGCATGAGCCTTATAACCAACATGGTCAGCGATGTCCAAGCAAAGATCAGTCATGACCAGCCTACGGAGCGGGCGATCGCCATTATTGAACATGAGAAAACCATTCTGAAGCAAATGATAAATGATGAGAAGCTCAGAGGGTGGCACTATTAGAAGAAGCTGTACTTCCTATTTGGTGACAGTGCAGGATTTGAGGACAATGCGACTATATGTCTGGAAGAGTCTTTGGTAAGTACGTTGAATGACCAAAGAATAGGGTTGCCATCAATGAACCGTCAATACCCTCTGTCGGCGTTTGCTGATCTAGCTGTGTAGAGACAAATGAAATAGGACCTGACTCCTGAATTGTCTAGGGTTGTTTCTGGCAGGATCTAGTTCAACTCTGGTGACCGGAAGAAGGACACATTCAAGTGTGTCAAGGGTTCCACATTCTACTCCATGAGGGTGCTGCAACCGGGTGTTATGCTGAACGATGTCCCGACTGATCTTTATCCTTATGCTGCTGAGACTCTCTCCAATTTGATTCTGTCGAAGAAGGAGTCATATCCGGAAGGAAAGATGCGGCTGGAAGGCTGGAGACATCCCGTTTTGTTCTGGAGTGACCTTACTGGTTGGGTGCTCTCAACTTATGAGGCCACTTTGAAAGCTGTCGGTCTTCTCTATACCGTCAGGGCCACTCAGTATGGCATCAAGGTTAACTGGCCGATGTTCTTTTCCTTGGCAGAGCTTACAACCATAATACGTGTACCTTCTTTACTCTGGGCGGGGAGATGGGTTTGACTCTCCATGAGATGCAAGCGGTGTCCAAACTTCTCTGGGGTGGAGCCGTATGCAGAATATGTCCCCAGTAATACAGAGATCTTAGATTTGGAGAAGGAGAGCTCTGATATGATGAATGTGTACAAAGAGTTACTTTGTCACTTTTTTATTTGTCACCAGACTACGAAGAAGGGTAAGACCGATGGGTCCATCCCGCATACGAGGTCTTGGACCAACTATATTTTCACCAGAGAAGGGGGAATGATCCAGTCTCCTTCTCGTCGCCTAAGCCTTTAACAATCTCTAGATAGATCGGCTGATGACAGCTCATGGAGCTGAGGATACCGAAGATAAGGGTGATCCTGAGGGAAATTCCCTGATCTATCATTACTTCAGACAAGCCACATTCAGGATGTCAAAAATGGCGGTGCTCGCCACTTTCCTGATGATATGGCTTCGTGACTGCGTAGTCCCTGGCGGCTCAGGGTCTGTTGAGAGAATCTGCAGGGGGATGATACTTTCGGCTGTAAAGCTGACTTTTGGATACAGTCTTGCACTGCTTCCTTGTCACCCCCAGTTTTCATAAATATGGGTATTTTGGTCATTTTTCCACTTTAGAATTATTTTGGAATTATTTATTTATTCATGATATTATTTTGGGGTTATTTAAGTCGGGTTCGAATTTCAACTCAATTTGACTTGTATCGGGGACCCGGGGTAGTATTGACTCTAGTGGGACCCACACATTGGTTAGACATGGCCCACATAATATTATTTTTAGTTAGTGGGTTTGAATAATTATTTATGGATAGGGTTGGTTAGTTTAGAGACTTAATCATGACTAAAATAGTCTCAACTATTAACCATTTTCCTAATATTAATCAATAGATTAGTGGGGGGCTTTTTAGTCATTCCTATAGGGGGACACCTAAGCTAATGTGGCCAGCCACCAAGAGGGATGGGGGGATAGGAATGAGTCTTGATATTTATCCATCTATTTTCTCTCTCTTGTTCTTCTCCAAATTGTAGAGAAGGTTTCCTATTGATTTCTCCATCAAATCAATTCATTCCTCCACCCAATCTTCTTCTTTTCTTCTCTACTCAAGCAAAGGAAGGAGCTAGCCAAGTTTGGGCGGATTCGAAACTCGTTCTTGTCCATTTGGAGATTCCTACGTGTCGGTGTCGTATCGGGAGGGTTTTTCCTCGATTCGATCTACCGGAAGGTATAATCTCTTCTCTACATCATTCTTTCATGCATATAGGATTATTTTGCACCCATAGAAATGACCCCATGGTTGTATCTTCATTTGTGTCCATTTCGTGTCCATTTGGAGACTTCTAGGTGTGTCCTTTGTGTGGTATTGTGTCATAGTAGGAAATCCCAATTTTGGACACTTGTATTTTATTATATATTCTAGGAATGATTTAAAGTATATTTAATCTCAGATTATTAGAGTGTTGTTCTTAGTGTGTTCTTCATGTATCTTATTGTATCATATTCTATTTATCTATATATATGTATATATCATTGGTTATATATGTATATAAATGTCTCTCTCTCTCTATATATTATATATATATATATATATATATATATATATATATATATATATATAATATATTGTGTCTTATTATATATGTGTTTATTGGTGTGTCAATATTCATATTTGTGGGTGTGGGGATTTCGGGCATGAGAGGGTATAGAGAGAGTGGAGGAGTTGGTTTTGAAGAGTTAGAAGTGTGTGTGTGTTTGTTTTGAGAGAGGAATTTGAGAGATGAAGAGGGAGTGAATGAGGATGATAGAAGGGGGAGCTGCTGTTGATAACAGCAGCAGTAGCTGCATCAGTCCCTATAAGGGGGACTGATTTCACAGGTTGGAAGCAGCCCTTAGCTGCTGAATTTTCAGCATGGTAGCAGCAGTGAATACAATGCTTTAGTAGCAGTTTGTGGGTGGCCAAATCAGCCCCCATGGACAAGACATTGGCAGCCATGAAACCCCACTTGGACAGCCCACTTGATACCTATAATATCCCTATATTTAACCCATTTGGTAGCCCTATGTTAGCCCATAGGACAGCCATATCAGGCCCCCAAATCAGTTCCATTTCAGCCCCAAATTGACAGCCCATGTATATCTTATGTGTGTAAGTTTATATGTCTTATACGTGTAAGTTTATATGTCTATATATGTGAGCTATATGTGTATATAGGTGAGCCTAGTGTGAGCCTAAGTGTGGTGTTATGTGAGCTAATATTGTGAGTGGGTGAGTAAGTGAGTGAGTATTGTGTGTGTGGGTGTTTAGCTAAAGTTAGAATAATACATGGTAAGGTAATGTTGGGATAACCAACATGTATCATAGATGGACTAGATGTCTAGGAAACTCATATTTCTTGGTAGGTAAACCCTATATAGGATAGTATCTAGCTACCCTAAGGAGCCTAGGCTAGTATCTTGAGAATTAGCGTAGTTTTCTTTGTAATGGGCAAGGTATCGGGAATACCTTGTGAAGGGTAATGTAGGTAATTGCCTATAGCTAAGGTAAGTGGTTTAGGGTTTAAGATATGGTTAGAATTTGGTTCTTTGTTTAGAAATGGTCAGAAATAGTGCTCCTAGACTAGTTTTGACTTCGGTTGACCATTTTGACCAAAAGTCAACAAAAGTCAACCGATGGTCAAACTTAGCCTATAAATGACTAGAATTGACCGAAACCAAACCAAAGTTGACCAGTTGATTGAAATTCAACAGTTGGTCAACATTAGACTAGTTTGACCTAGAGTTGACCAGAGTTGGCCAGGGTTGACCAGTTGACCAAACGTCAACTATAAGTCAACCTTTGATCCCGTTTGACCTAGTTTGACTTGGATTGACTCCTAGTGACCTAGTATGATCGAGTATGACCTAGTATGACCCAGTTTGACCTAGTTTGACATAGTTTGACCTAGTTTGACTTAGACTTGCATATCATGACTTAAATTAGTTTTCTTTTCATTATAAAACCCTGTTTGACTTATAGTATCTCATTTTAGGTCTGTGATTACTCTGAGTGTCTGTTCACCTTATCAGCTCTGGACCACAGGCGAGTACATTTACTGATAGTTTTCATTGTCTTGATATCTACTATATCCGATTCAGTTGTAGTATCTTACTTGATTCCCGATACGATAGATCACGGACTAGTATACGTCGGATCCTGTCATGAGATGTTGTTCCTACACTTTCTTGGTATATTTCGTGTACTTATATAGACATCGATTTGGGAGTGGGCTGCCCCCCTACTTTTGAATCTCATGTCATGACGTACCATGTCCGGATCCGTGATACTATTCGGGAGATGGGGGATTTATTATGGGTTATGTGATCAAAGCCTCCTGTCACTATTTTGCTTGTGCCACTCTCACCTCACGTAGGGTGTAGCAGATTCCTCCGTGTGCTTGTTATCCAGGTTGGCCGGCATGACCCTTTCGTGAGATTTTCGTATGATTATCGGGCCAAGTGGATAACCTGTCTTGTAACATACCTAAAGCCGATCACATATCGCTCTAATAATTCAAGTTACATTTTATATTTATTTATCGTTTCTTACATCCTGCTCAGTTCTACTTTCAGTACTTTCTCACCATGCTATGATATTCATTTACTCACATGTTCTACATGCCCTTAAGCTGTACCTTGATTGGAGACTAAGTTGTGTTCGGGAGAAGGGTTACAACCCTGGTCCTTGTTTGGTTTAAGGGTTGTAACTCGGCTTTCAAATGGTTCCCAAGTCATCCAATATCTTTGTCTTGTATTTTGTTATACTGTCTCTTATAGAATTTGTCAATTCATATGGAACTGCTATTAGTGTTTGTACTTGCTTATTTTTCTGACATGATGTCGTTGATATATTACAGATGATTCTGAGGCAGATTGCCCGACCTATTATGGGGACGGGTTAGATGGAGTAGACCTGGACCGTGGCTTGATAGTAGAGCTACTAGACTTTGCACACCCAGAGTAGTGTAGCTTAGTTAGGTTTGCCTGGACTGCGATCCAGCTATTACTTTCAGATTGTAGTATTTATATTATATTCTGTGACTCTGTGGTCTTGTGTATAGCTTTGGGCTTGTGTTGATCTTGAACTTATTTCCTGCTTTCATCTATCATATTTTCTTTCCATGCTATCTACCTTAGTTTTATTTTGTGATTGAGACTGTATTGTTATGTCACCTCCATTCGGAGTATATATACTGTACAAGTACTTTTATACTGTTAGTCGTAGTATTTACAGACCTTATATACAGTGTTCTACCGCCGATTCTGCGGCGTAGGCTGGACGTAACAATGTGCTCGTGCCCCTCATCAGGTTGCGGGTCATGACACATTTTTGTGGTGGCCCATGCAGGTCTGTGTCGCAATTAGTGCGATCTCGTAATGGTGCTCGACTTAGAGTTCTAATTACGAGCCTGCAATTAGGACGTAGGATCTAGGATATGATAAAAGTTACTCAATCATATTTTGGAAAATTTCTGATCTTTTGATTACCATGACAACTCTTTTGCATTGAATTTAATTGTCCTTCTTTGATATTTTCTATCATGTGTCATATTGATTCCTTGTTTCAATCTATCCTCAGGATGACGATTACCAGCTCTCAGGCAGCAGGACCTAGTGCTTTTCCGGAGAGGCCTGATCCTGTAGGACCTCTACCTCCGGTTACGGGGGCTGTAGTTGAGGGAGCTGCCACCTCAGTTCCAGTCCTTCAGGCGGGAGTAGCAGCATCGGTTCCAGGAGGTCTTCCACCTCCAACAACGGGACCGTCTATAGTCATTCCTGATACTCTTCCACCATCGCCTCCGCTATCTACTGATGCACAGCAGACGATGGCCCTTCTACAGTAGATATTGTAGACCCAGAGGGCCCAGGCAGAGACACAGCAGCATCAGGCTGAAGTGTCCCACCACCAGACAGAGGTGTTACGGTAGAGCATAGAGAACTTACACCCGCTGGCGATGGCAGCAGTAGAAAGGGTTGTACAGGGTACATCTCTGGGTGTCCCAGTTTAGCAGCAGGGTCAGTGGAGTCCTGGTACATGCCTAGATTTTAGAAAGATGAACCTGAGGGAGTTCAAGGGTACCGAGGGTATCCTGTATGCGGATGATTGGTTTAAGGATGTCCAGCGGAGCCTGGAGTTAGAAGAGGTCCCGAAAGGGCTTTAGGTGACGTCTGCAGTGAGCCAGTTTTTCGATATAGCGCTGACTTGGTTTCGTACGGATCCTCATGCGTAGGTGAGAGGTTTGACTTGGAAGAGCTTCAGGAGACTCTTTAAGGAGAAGTTCTACCAAGATGTGGCCTTGACAGCTTTTGAGGGGCAGTTTGTCGATTTGGTACATGGGAACTCGTCGGTGGACGAGTATGCAGCAAAGTTCTTTCGCCTGAGTAGGTTCGTACCGGATTTGATACAGAATGAGGGGTATAAGGACCGCAAGTTCCGAAGGGGTCTTATCCATACAGTTCACACTCGTACCTCTGGACGGCGCGATGCGACATTCGAGCAGATTCTGATGGAGGCGCAGATCGCAGAGGAGGACTTCGGCCTCAAGCCGAAGAGGGGCAGCAATGTTCTAGGAGCGAGCTCGAGTGCGAGATCGGTAAAGTGCCCTCATTTCCAGCAGAGACAGTTCTAGCAGCAGCCTCAGTTGCAGTTTTAGCAGGCACCAGCACGTGCCCAGCAGCACCAGGGACAGGGCCAGCGGCAGGCTACTCCGTGTGCTTTTTGCGGGAAGCCAGAGCACACTCGAGAGGCCTGTAGGAAGAGGTTGGACGTCTGCCTATAATGTGGGGCGCTCCAATCACCAGCTGAAGGATTGCCACCTTCGTGGAGTCAGAAACAGAGTGCAACAGACTAGAGGACCAGCAGTTCAGCAGAGAGGTCCTCCACTTCAGACCCAGCAGCAGCCCTTTGTATAGCACCAGAGGGGAGCACCTGTGGGCAGAGTGTTTGCCTTGACAGCAGAGGAGGAGGCAGAGCCAGTAGGTGATGTTGTGGCAGGTCATGTTCTCCTTGATTCATTCCCTACTTTTACCTTGTTTGATTCCGGTGCCACTTATAGTTTTGTGTTTATTTCCTTTGCTCTGAGACACAATATTATTGCTGAATATATAGGTAGAACTTGCAAGATATTGATCGAAGGAGGCATCATCCTGGTTAACAATATCTGTAAGGGATGGAGAGTGACTTTAGGAGGCCGAGATTTGAGCGTGTGCGTGCTCATAATGCTGCTTTCGAGGTACGGCGTGGTACTCGGAATGGATTGGTTGAGCATGCACCATGCTAGTATAGACTGTAGAAGAGGTAGGGTTCTGTTTAGGTCACCGAAAGAGCCAGATATTGTGTTTGCCAGGGGAGCAGCTGAGCTAGTAGATGGGTTCTGTGGAGCTTTGTTGGCGGGGCAGGCATTGCCGCATCCATTGATAGCTGATTTCATGGATATTTTCCCGAGGAGTTTCCCGAAATGCCGCCAGATAGAGACATTGAATTCTCTATAGACTTATTGCCGAGTGATGAGCCTATTTCACAGCACATCTATAGGATCGACAACAGCGAGTTGGCAGAGCTGAAGAAGGAAATCGACGAGCTACAGGACAAGGGATCCATCAGATCCAGTTTATCACCTTGGGGTGCGCCAGTTCTGTTTGTACCGAAGAAGGATGGTACGATACGCATGTGTATCGATTATAGGGTGCTCAACAACCTCAATATCAAGAACAAGTACCCTTTGTCGAGGATTGATGACTTGTTCGATCAGTTGAGTGGCGCGAAGGTGTTTTCAAAGATAGACCTGAGATCTGGTTATCATCAGCTGAAGGTAAAGCGGGAAGACATTTCGAAGACGGCTTTTCTTACTCGGTACAGCCAGTACGAGTTCACCGTCATGCCATTTGGGTTGACCAATGCCCCAGCAGTGTTCATGAACTTGATGAACAAGGTATTCCATCAGTACCTTGACAAATTCTTGGTGGTCTTCATAGATGACATCTTGGTCTGCTCGAAGACGCCGGAGGAGCACGAGGAGCATCTGAGGATTATGCTCGAGACTCTGTGAAAGGAGCAGTTGTACGAAAAGCTTTCGAAGTACGAGTTCTTTCTGGACCAGGTCGAGTTCTTGGGTCATATTGTGACCGAGCACGGGATCTCAGTGGACCGGAAAAAGATTGCAGCAGTAGAGTCTTGGTCTACACCCAGTTCAGTTGCCGAGATTTGGTGCTTTCTGGGTTTTGTTGGCTACTATCGGAAGTTCGTCCAGGACTTCTTGTGGATTGCAGAGCCGATGACTAGACTCACCAGGAAGGACGTGGAGTTTGTATGGAATGAGGAGTGTTAGGCCGCCTTCAATGAGCGGAAGAAGAGGTTGTGTAACACCCAATTTTCCAGATGAGGGTATTTTTGAAATTTTGTAATTATAATTATTATTCTTTGATATTTATTTCACATTATGATTTTTGGTAATTTTTAAAAAATTTTAAACTATTTAAAACTGTTCTAAGTCATGACTTGTGATTTTGATGTGCTGCTAGTGAAACCTGAGGGACTGTATGACCTAGAGCCTAACCACGTCATTAGGATGATTTAATTGTTATTTTTAGCCTATGGGTATTTTTGGTCATTTTGACTTATTTGATTTATTTGGTGATTTATTGAATTGGTAAATTTCTGGTTGACTTGACTTGTTGAGACCTAGTGAGCTAGCCTAGAATCTAACCCTAGTCATAGTGACCCTAGTCTAACTTAGGTTAACCTATTTTTAGTCATTAGAAACTAATTTTAGAATGAGGGGATTTGGTTTAGTGCATTTAAGTCATGGTTCATGGTTTTATGAAATGACTTATGGCTAAATGATTTATTTTGATCATGACTTGGCCCATGGCCCATAACTAGAAGCCCTAACCCTAACCAAACCCTAAATCACCAGCCATAGGGATCCTCACCCTATATAAACACTTATTCTCTAGGGCTTGCCTCCTTCTTTCATTCATTTCAACATTGGAGAAGGAAAGGTATTGTCCCTCTTGCAAAAATCCCCATAAATCCATTTTAATTCCTTTTTGATCCTAGTTTCTTGCATTAGAACCTAACACTCTCCTATTTTCTGATTTCTGAGTTTAATCCCAGCTTTGGGACAATTTGGAGCATTTGGCACTAAGAGGAAGAATCCCCCATTTGAGGCTTTTCCAAGCTTTTTGCACACATAGGTAAAACCCCTTAAATTGATCTAAACTTCATTTTTCTTTGCATGTAGGGCTAAATCTAGGAGTCCCCTAGGTGTCCCTAAAATTTGGGTGAATTTCGTGTCCGTTTGGTGTCCGTATCGGACACGTGTCGTAGTGTTGTGTAGGTGTTCGATAGAATGCCTCAATGGATTGAATGTTATTATTTTTCGAAACAAATTATATATTTAGATAGCTCTTTATATGTAGATTATCTTTGAGTATGACTGAGCAAGATTCTGAAGTTTTTTCGTGTCCAAAACGGACACGCACCACGTGTACGACACAGCGCACAGGCACCGTACGGCTGTCCTGCTGCTCGACCTTGATTGCGGACATGACACGCAATATTTTGACACAAAATTTTGTGGACACTTCCCTCTAGTGACTGACACGACACATGTAAAATTTCAGGGGATCTCGTTTTGTGTGCACAGAGGAAATCGACCCGCACTGGGTTTGCACACCCATACGCGCGTGCACAGACACATTCGAATACGCGTCTCCTGCATGCGACACGATCCACGTGCACACTGTGGAGGCTGTGGAACACACTCTCCCAGTCCTGACGAACACTTAGACACGTGCACGTGACCTATTATTCACTGTGTCGTATCCTGTGTGGCTTGACACACGTGCACGAGACAGTGCACTGCACTGTCTCCTGTGACACTTTGTTACAGTGTTTCGATACTGTGGACACGTCTTGGTGACACTGTAGGACACGACTAGACCCCCCCCATGTTGGTTTGTATTTTCCCTTGATTTTGAATGAATTAATTAGGTTTTCAAATGGTTTTGGTTTGAAATGTTTAATTCTCTGATACCATGTATTCAAATTTGAATTTCTGAATTTGATTTCCTTTTAAACTGATCTTAAATGTTGTTTTAAATCCATTAATGATTCCTACATGTGTAATGGATGCTGCTAGTTGGGTATTTCATATTAGTTTTGGGTTTTTGCACTTAATATGAAATTTCATAGTTGGAATGATATGAGTAGTTGACTGATACATAAATTTTTTGTCTAAAATTCTGATTTTGTTTTCCTCGAATTTAGATGGATATCTTAACTGTCACTGCATTGACATTTCACTTTACTGATACCTTAACACCCTATGACCCTCTTCACTGCACACACTACTTCATATATTTCCAGTTTGAGTTTTATTTGAGATTTGAATTTTCTGAGTTTGGATTGATGTTAGTTCAGTGAGTTGAGATGTTATGTAGGGTCATGTTGGTGTTGTTTTTTTTTAATCAAGTTTTCAGGATATATTTGGTATTCATTGGGGTGAGTTAGTTCTCTATTTTTTTCCTGAGATTCAATCAGTCACACTGTTATTTTTCTGACTTTTCACTCACTCACTCTACATGCCATATATTCACTGTTTTTTTGAATTCCTGAGATCAGTTGTGTGCCATTCTCATATGACACCTCATGCACATCTTTGTTTTCACATACACTTTACACGCCTTGCACTGTTGTGTATCTCCCTTGTATTGCCTTCACCATTTTATATGTGCAGACCCTTCTCTTCACATCATTCTGTAGGATTCATTGTTTCAAGTTTCAGGTGGTTAAGGTTAGGCTTAATGTTGGCTTGATGTTTGGGTAGGTGTCAGTGGCAGTGGGGGATAGGCAGGAACTTCATTTCATATGTTTGGCCTAGCCTGCATTCAGCTGCTGCATTGGCAGTTCAGTCACATTGCATAGCAGCAGCAGGCATGCCCTGTTTTGGCTTGCAAATGCTTGGCAGCAGCAGCAGGTTGCCTAGCCTTGGCTTGCCCTAATTTGGCTTGCCTGGCTTGCATTTGCAGGTCAGTAACTTAGGCAGTAGCAGTGGTTGGCCTAAGGCTCAACACATTGGCCCTTTGGATGTGCAGGAGTATGAGTGTTTGAGGGAGAGGGTTAGTCTTGGGCTGTAGGCATTTGAAACTGTTTGACACATAGGTGCACACCTTTACTAAGTCTGAGATTACACTGTCACAAGCTGGAAACATGATTTGTTTCCCCATATACACATATGTACATTAGTTAACATATAAGTCTATATAACCTTTTAGACTGAATGTCAGGTATTGGTATGTGAGGGTTATCCTAGTTGCATTGTTATAAGTGAGTTGTGTCTTGAGCTTGTGAGTGTGAGAGGATTGAGAAATTGTTTGGCTTGTGTGTGGAGAGTGTTGAGAGTGAAGAATATGGGTGTTAGAGGGAGAGTTCCATTTAGGGGTATACATTTAGTCCTTGTATACATAGATGGTACTTAGCAAATGGTAAGTACCTTGTATAGGTTGTGTAGTATAAACTAGTTTGGGATATATATATATATATATATATATATATTATATATATATATATATATATATATATATATGTATATGTATATGATATGGGTAATGTGTTATATCCTTAAATTGTGTGATATGGTATAGGTAGAGTTGATTAGATAGTTAACCTATGACCAAGATTTGACCTTATAGTCTAGATTGCCTAGAGTTGACCAAAGTCAACATTTAGTCTGGATGTGACCAATTGATCTAGTTTGACTAGAGTATTAACTTGGGTTGACCCAGAGTTGACCAAGAGTTGACTTTGACCTAGTTTGACCTAGACTGGTCTAGAAATCATGTAGGTTGTATCATATACATCATTTATCTTGTTTTAAACATATTATGATCCATATTACTCTGTTTAGGACATTGTGACTCTGGTGCAGGCATCTGACATTACACCACTCTTTTCAGAGTATCAGGCGAGTACATTCTCTGATAGTTCTCTCATTTATTTGTCAATTACTGTATTTCAGTTCTAGTTAGCTGTATGTGATTCTCTGTTACAAACATGTACTGTTATTTCTTGATTCATGTATATGACACACATTTATTTTCTGGCCTCTATTACTGGTATCATCATTTTCGGCTTCTATTACTGGAATCATTTACTGGAATCACCCTGGAATCATTTACTGGTATCATTGTACTTGGCTGGACTCATCTTGAATCATTGTGTCGGAATTCTGGATTCACTTGCTGGGAGGGGAAATACTAGAGTAAGACATGTAGACATACCCCATTACTGGAATCACCCCTACTGGAATCTACTGGAATGATAGCCATCTCACACCCGGCCAGGTGTGTAATGTGCCGGATTACCCATAGCCGTTTATATGTCGATCTCGATATTTTAAAACACACTGCTAGAGTATAGGCTGGACTCACCCTGGAATCATTGATCACTATGACTGGAATCGTCCCTTGCTGGATTCATCTTGTATGAGATTCATCCTGTACTGGACTTACATTGGAGTTACACTGGTTTACATGTTGTCTGGACTTTATATCATATTACCCTGGTTCAGCTAGTTCTATTTTTACAGTCTTCATTGCTATGATTCTTCTCTTGTTTAGTATTTACTTTCCTTGTACTTTATCTGTCTTCTTACCATCACCTGAATATAAACTGCCATTTTCATCAAAACAACTGTCTATAACTGTTCTATAGTTCTCTGTCATTTACTTGGGTTTTCTAGATGAGATGTGCTCGTTCCTGTCCTGACTGGACCTGTTGAAAATTTTACAAATGATTGCCCTGAGGACACATGCCCTACATTTTACTGAGGAGATGGCTTAGCTACCTATGGCCCCGACACTCAGGAGTGATCGGGATTTAGTCTAGTAGACTTGCATTTATTTTTCATTTAGAGCTTGTTGTATAGAATTGAGACTTGAGATGTATTTGAGATTATTCAAATGTTACTATTTTAGTATTTATTTTTGCCTTCAAATTCTTAGTTACAATTCTGTGTTATCTTATCGTGCTTAGACTGTGATTGAGATACACCATATCTTATACTTGTCCTCCGTTCGGAGTTGATTATGATGAGTACATTATATACTGCATGAGTTGATGGTTAGTTAGAGACTCAGAACAGCGTTCTACCGCCGACACTGCGGCGTAGGCTGGGCATTGTTACATACTCGTACCCTCACAGTGGGTACGGGTCGTGACACATTTTTAGTGGTGGCCCATGCAGGTCGAGAGTCATATTAGTGCGATATCGTGGTAGTACGGCGACTTAGTTGTACTGCTGCGAGCCTGCGATAGGACTGAGAGATAGGCTTTACCGGAGAGGCACACAATCACAGTTAGGAAAATCCTACTTTAAATCATGTCATCTACATATCGTACTGATTTGCCTTCTTTGAAATAACTGTCCTCCTTTGATATATCGATTCCTATTCAGTATTGACTTCCTTGTTCGATCTGTCTTCAGGATGGTGGAGACACGATCACATCACTCTGGTACAGCAGTTGTTGCAAAGGGGACTGCTACCTCTCAGCCAGATCAGCAGGGTCAGGAGGTTGCAGCTCCTGCTACCTCTGCCCATATTGAGACTTCAGCAGCAGCAGTAAGGGGTATGCCTCCACCAGCTCTGGGGCAGGACCCAGTCATCCCAGAGATGGAGTTCCAGCAGCCGCCGCCTACAGGACACGTGGATGCGGCACAGATGTTCGCTTACTTCCAGCAGTTTATGGACCTGCAGCAGGCCCAACAGGACCGAGGCATGGAGTTGGCCTTTGCGACAGTCGCAGCACGACCAGTGATCCAGCAGCCGAGGACACCGGGGATCGAGCAGTTTCAGAAGATGAGCCCCAGAGACTTTTTGGGGACAGAAGGGATCCTATATGCCGATGAGTGGATCGATCATATAGAGGAGATCTTCCGCCTGGCCAGGATACCAGCAGATCTTCAGATCGAGGCCGCAGCTAGCCGGATGCGAGATCTTGCTCGCACCTGGTATCAGTCTGACCCGAGAGTGGGGGTAGCTGGACAGACTTGGGAGGAGTTCAGGGGCTTCTTCAAGAAGAAGTTCTTTCCAGATTCAGCGCTCAGAGCCTTGGAGTCGCAGTTCGAGAGCCTAGTACAGGGGAGCTTGTCAGTGGAGGAGTACGCTGGGGAGTTTGGCCGCCTCAGCAGATTCGTGGAGGGCTTGAGCGAGGTGACGAAGGCCCAGAGGTTCCGGAAGGGTCTGGTCAAGGAAGTCAAGTCCTTGACCAAGGGCAACAGGGATGCCACTTTCGAGGAGATTTTGACGGGAGCCTTACTGGCTGAGGATGATCTTGAGCTGAGGCTCAAGAGGGGACGGGACGCTCACGGTACCAGCAGCAGCGGAGGCCAGGCCAAGAGGCCTCATGTACAGACTCAGCAGACGCAGGCACCAGTGGGAGTTCAGCAGGTGCAGCATCAGTATCGGGGTCAGGACCCGAAGACGATCAGTTCTTCCTACTACAAGAAGCCAGGACACATTTGGGAGCAGTGCAGGAAGAGGTTGAAGGTTTGCTATTTCTGTGGGTCAGCTGCCCACCAGAAGATAGATTGTCCCATTACATCTTCTTTTGAGGGGGCTAGGCCACCTGTAGCTCAGCACCAGAAGGGTGGAGCTTTTGCGATGGCAGCTGAGGAGACTGACATCGCACGTGATGGATTAGTAGGTTTGACCTTCTTGTTCTTCTTCCCCACTTTCATGTGTGATTTCCCTTAGTACCTGCCAGGATATTTCTTGTGATTGCTAGATAGTGTAGCTACCCTGCTCGAGACTGTGGAATCATGACCAGTGGGATTGTATTGCTTTGACCTTGATTGATTGGGAGTTTGAACTAGGAAGGGTGCGATCATTTTAATTTCGAGGATAAAATTTTTATAAGGTGGGTAGGATTGTAACACCCAGTTTTCCAGATGAGGGTATTTTTTAAATTTTGTAATTATAATTATTATTCTTTGATATTTATTTCACATTATGATTTTTGGTAATTTTTAATAATTTTTAAACTATTTAAAACTGTTCTAAGTCATGACTTGTGATTTTGATGTGCTGCTAGTGAAACCTGAGGGACTGTATGACCTAGAGCCTAACCACGTCATTAGGATGATTTAATTGTTATTTTTAGCCTAGGAGTATTTTTGGTCATTTTGACTTATTTGATTTATTTAGTGATTTGTTGAATTGGTGAATTTCTGGTTGACTTGACTTGTTGAGACCTAGTGAGCTAGCCTAGAAGCTAACCCTAGTCATGGTGACCCTAGTCTAACTTAGGTTAACCTATTTTTAGTCATTAGAAACTAATTTTAGAATGAGAGGATTTGGTTTAGTGCATTTAAGTCATGGTTCATGGTTTCATGAAATGACTTATGGCTAAATGATTTATTTTGATCATGACTTGGCCCATGGCCCATAACTAGAAGCCCTAACCCTAACCAAACCCTAAATCACCAGCCATAGGGATCCCCACCCTATATAAACACTTATTCTCTAGGGCTTGCCTCCTTCTTTCATTCATTTCAATATTGGAGAAGGAAAGGTATTGTCCCTCTTGCAAAAATCCCCATAAATCCATTTTAATTCATTTTTGATCCTAGTTTCTTGCATTAGAACCTAACACTCTCCTATTTTCTAATTTTTGAGTTTAATCCCAGCTTTGGGACAATTTGGAGTATTTGGCACCAAGAGGAAGAATCCCCCATTTGAGGCTTTTCCAAGCTTTTTGCACACATAGGTAAAACCCCTTAAATTGATTTAAACTTTAGTTTTCTTTGCATGTAGGGCTAGATCTAGGAGTCCCCTAGGTGTCCCTGAAATTTGGGTGAATTTCGTGTCCGTTTGGTGTCTGTATCGGACACGTGTCGTAGTGTTGTGTAGGTGTTCGATAGAATGCCTCAATGGATTGAATGTTATTATTTTTTGAAACAAATTATATATTTGGATAGCTCTTTATATGTAGATTATGTTTTTGTATGACTGAGCACAATTCTGTAGTTTTTTTGTGTCCAAAATGGACACGCACCACGTGCACGACACAGCGCACAGGCACCGTACGGCTATCCTGCTGCTCGACCTTGATTGCGGACACGACACGCAATATTTTGACACCAAATTTTGTGGACACTTCCCTCTAGTGACTGACATGACACATGTAAAATTTCAGGGGATCTCGTTTTGTGTGCACGGAGGAAATTGACCCGCACTGGGTTTGCACACCCACACGCGCGTGCACAGACACGTTCGGATACGCATCTCGTGCATGCGACACGATCCACGTGGACACTGTGGAGGCTGTGAAACACACTCTCCCAGTCCTGACGAACACTTAGACACATGCACGTGACCTATTATTCACTGTGTCGTGTCCTGTGTGGCTTGACACACGTGCACGAGACAGTGCACTGCACTGTCTCCTGTGATACTTTGTTACAGTGTTTCGACACTATGGACACATCTTGGTGACACTGTAGGACACGACTAGACCCCCCCATGTTGGTTTTTATTTTCCCTTGATTTTGAATGAATTAATTAGGTTTTCAAATGGTTTTGGTTTGAAATGTTTAATTCTCTGATACCATGTATTCAAATTTGAATTTCTGAATTTGATTTCCTTTTAAACTGATCTTAAATGTTGTTTTAAATCCATGAATGATTCCTACATGTGTAATGGATGCTGCTAGTTAGGTATTTCATATTAGTTTCGGGTTTTTGCACTTAATATGAAATTTTATAGTTGGAATGATATGAGTAGTTGACTGATACATAAATTTTTTGCCTAAAATTCTAATTTTGTTTTCCTCGAATTTAGATGGATATCTTAACTGTCACTGCATTGACATTTCACTGTCCTGATACCTTAACACCCTATGACCCTCTTCACTGCACACACCACTTCATATACTTCCAGTTTGAGTTTTATTTGAGATTTGAATTTTCTGAGTTTGGATTGATGTTAGTTCAGCGAGTAGAGATGTTATGTAGGGTCATGTTGGTGTTGTTTTTTTTTAATCAAGTTTTTAAGATATATTTGGTATTCATTGGGGTGAGTTAGTTCTCTATTTTTTTTCCTAAGATTCAATCAGTCACACTGTTATTTTCTTGACTTTTCACTCACTCACTCTACATGCCACACATTCACTGTTTTTTTGAATTCCTGAGATCAGTTGTGTGCCATTCTCATATGACACCTTATGCACATCTTTGTTTTCACATACACTTTACACGCCTTGCACTGTTGTGTATCTCCCTTGTATTGCGTTCACCATTTTATATGTGCATACCCTTCTCTTCACATCATTCTGTAGGATTCATTGTTTCAAGTTTCAGGTGGTTAAGGTTAGGCTTGATGTTGGCTTGATGTTTGGGTAGGTGTCAGTGGCAGTAGGGGATAGGCAGGAACTTCATTTCATATGTTTGGCCTGGCCTGTATTCAGCTGCTGCATTGGCAGTTCAGTCATATTGCATAGCAGCAGCAGATATGCCCTGTTTTGGCATGCAAATGCTTGGCAGCAGAAGCAGGTTGCCTAGCCTTGGCTTGCCCTGATTTGGCTTCCCTGGCTTGCATTTGCAGGTCAGTAACTTAGGCAGTAGCAGTGGTTGGCCTAAGACTCAACACATTGGCCCTTTGGATGTGCAGGAGTATGAGTGTTTGAGAGAGAGGGTTAGTCTTGGGCTGTAGGCATTTGAAACTGTTTGACACATAGGTGCACACCTTCACTAAGTCTGAGATTATACTGTCACAAGCTGGAAACATTATTTGTTTCCCCATATACACATATGTACATTAGTTAACATATAAGTCGATATAACCTTTTAGACTGAATGTCAGGTATTGGTATGTGAGGGTTATCCTAGTTGCATTGTTATAAGTGAGTTGTGTCTTGAGCTTGTGAGTGTGAGAGGATTGAGAAATTGTTTGGCTTGTGTGAGGAGAGTGTTGAGAGTGAAGAATATGGGTGTTAGAGGGAGAGTTCCATTTAGGGGTATACATTTAGTCCTTGTATACATAGATGGTACTTAGCAAATGGTAAGTACCTTGTATAGGTTGTGTAGTGTAAACTAGTTTGGGATATATATATATATATATATATATATATATATATATATATATATATATATATATGATATGGGTAATGTGTTATATCCTTAAATTGTGTGATATGGTATAGGTAGAGTTGATTAGATAGTTAACCTATGACCAAGATTTGACCTTATAGTCTAGATTGCCTAGAGTTGACCAAAGTCAACATTTAGTCTGGATGTGACCAATTGACCTAGTTTGACTAGAGTATTAACTTGGGTTAACCCAGAGTTGACCAAGAGTTGACTTTGACCTAGTTTGACCTAGACTGGTCTAGAAATCATGTAGATTGCATCATATACATCATTTATCTTGTTTTAAACATATTATGATCCATATTACTCTGTTTAGGACATTGTGACTCTGGTGCAGGCATCTGACATTACACCACTCTTTTTAGAGTATCAGGCGAGTACATTCTCCGATAGTTCTCTCATTAATTTGTCAATTACTGTATTTCAGTTCTAGTTAGCTGTATGTGATTCTCTGTTACAAACACGTACTGTTATTTCTGGATTCATGTATACGACACACATTTATTTTCTGGCCTCTATTACTGGTATCATCATTTTCGACTTCTATTACTGGAATCATTTACTGGAATCACCCCGGAATCATTTACTGGTATCATTGTACTTGGCTGGACTCATCTTGAATCATTGTATCAAAATTCTGGATTCACTTGCTGGGAGAGGAAATACTAGAGTAAGACATGTAGACATACCCCATTACCGGAATCACCCCTACTGGAATCTACTGGAATGATAGCCATCTCACACCCGGCCAGGTGTATGATGTGCCGGATTACCCATAGCCGTTTATATGTCGATCTCGGTATTTTAAAAAACACTGCTAGAGTATAGGCTGGACTCACCCTGGAATCATTGATCACTATGACTGGAATCGTCCCTTGCTGGATTCATCTTGTATGAGATTCATCCTGTACTGGACTTACATTGGAGTTACACTGGTCTACATGTTGTCTGGACTTTATATCATATTACCCTGGTTCAGCTAGTTCTATTTTTACAGTCTTCATTGCTATGATTCTTCTTTTGTTTAGTATTTACTTTCCTTGCACTTTATCTGTCTTCTTACCATCACCTGAATATAAACTGCCATTTTTATCAATACAACTGTCTATAACTGCTCTATAGTTCTCTGTCATTTACTTGGGTTTTCTAGATGAGATGTGCTCGTTCCTGTCCTGACTGGACCTGTTGAAAATTTTACAAATGATTGCCCTGAGGACACATGCCCTACATTTTACTGAGGAGATGGCTTAGCTACCTATGGCCCCGACACTCAGGAGTGATCGGGATTTAGTCTAGTAGACTTGCATTTATTTTTCATTTAGAGCTTGTTGTATAGAATTGAGACTTGAGATGTATTTGAGATTATTCAGATGTTATTATTTTAGTATTCATTTTTGTCTTCAAATTCTTAGTTACAATTCTGTGTTATCTTATCGTGCTTAGACAGTGATTGAGATACACCATATCTTATACTTGTCCTCCGTTCGGAGTTGATTATGATGAGTACATTATATACTGCATGAGTTGATGGTTAGTTAGAGACTCAGAACAGCGTTCTACCGCCGACACTGCGGCGTAGGCTGGGCGTTGTTACGTACTCGTACCCTCACAGTGGGTACGGGTCGTGACACATTTTTAGTGGTGGCCCATGCAGGTCGAGAGTCGCATTAGTGCGATATCGTGGTAGTACGGCGACTTAGTTGTACTGCTGCGAGCCTGCGATAGGACTGAGAGATAGGCTTTACCGGAGAGGCACTCAATCACAGTTAGGAAAATCCTATTTTAAATCATGCCATCTACATATCGTACTGATTTGCCTTCTTTGAAATAACTGTCCTCCTTTGATATATCAATTCCTGCTCAGTATTGAATTCCTTGTTCGATCTATCTTCAGGATGGTGGAGACACGATCACATCACTCTGGTGCAGCAGTTGTTACAGAGGGGACTGCTACCTCTCAGCCAGATCAGCAGGGTCAGGAGGCTGCAGCTCCTGCTACCTCTGCCCATATTGAGACTTCAGCAGCAGCAGCAAGGGGTATGCCTCTACCAGCTCTGGGGCAAGACCCAGTCATCCCAGAGATGGAGTTCCAGCAGCCGCCGCCTACAGGACACGTGGATGCGGCACACATATTCGCTTACTTCCAGCAGTTTATGGACCGGCAGCAGGCCCGACAGGACCGAGGCATGGAGTTGGCCCTTGCGACAGTCGCAGCACGACCAGTGATCCAGCAGCCGAGGACACGGGAGATCGAGCAGTTTCAGAAGATGATCCGCAGAGACTTTTTGGGGATAGAAGGGATCCTATATGTCGATGAGTGGATCGAGCATATAGAGGAGATCTTCCGCCTGGCCAGGATACCAGCAGATCTTCAGATCGAGGCCGCAGCTAGCCGGATGTGAGATCTTGCTCGCACCTGGTATCAGTCTGACCCCAGAGTGGGGGTAGCTGGACAGACTTGGGAGGAGTTCAGGGGCTTCTTCAAGAAGAAGTTCTTTCCAGATTCAGCGCTCAGAGCCTTGGAGTCGCAGTTCGAGAGCCTAGTACAGGGGAGCTTGTCAGTGGAGGAGTACGCTGGGGAGTTTGGCCGCCTCAGTAGATTCGTGGAGGGCTTGAGCGAGGCGGCGATGGCCCAGAGGTTCCGGAAGGGTCTGGTCAAGGAAGTCAAGTCATTGACCAAGGGCAACAGGGATGCCACTTTCAAGGAGATTTTGACGGGAGCCTTACTGGCTGAGGATGATCTTGAGCTGAGGCTCAAGAGGGGACGGGACGCTCACTGTACCAGCAGCAGCGGAGGCCAGGCCAAGAGGCCTCATGTGCAGACTCAGCAGACGCAGGCACCAGTGGGAGTTCAGCAGGTGCAGCATCAGTATCGGGGTCAGGACCCGAAGACGATCAGTTGTTCCTACTGCAAGAAGCTGGGACATATTTGGGAGCAGTGCAGGAAGAGGTTGAAGGTTTGCTATTTCTGTGGGTCAGCTGCCCACCAGAAGATAGATTGTCCCATTGCACCTCCTTTTGAGGGGGCTAGGCCACCTGTAGCTCAGCACCAGAGGGGTGGAGCTTTTGCGATGGCAGCTGAGGAGACTGACATCGCAGGTGATGGATTAGCAGGTTTGACCTTCTTGTTCTTCTTCCCCACTTTCATGTATGATTTCCCTTAGTACCTGCCAGGATATTTCTTGTGATTGCTAGATAGTGTAGCTACCCTGCTCGAGACTGTGGAATCATGACCAGTAGGATTGTATTGCTTCGACCTTGATTGATTGGGGGTTTGACCTAGGAAGGGTGCGATCATTTTAATTTCGAGGACGAAATTTTTATAAGGTGGGTAGGATTGTAACACCCAGTTTTCCAGATGAGGGTATTTTTGAAATTTTGTAATTATAATTATTATTCTTTGATATTTATTTCATATTATAATTTTTGGTAATTTTTAATAATTTTTAAACTATTTAAAACTGTTCTAAGTCATGACTTGTGATTTTGATGTGCTGCTAGTGAAACCTGAGGGACTGTATGACCTAGAGCCTAACCACGTCATTAGGATGATTTAATTGTTATTTTTAGCCTAGGGGTATTTTTGGTCATTTTGACTTATTTGATTTATTTGGTGATTTGTTGAATTGGTGAATTTCTGGTTGACTTGACTTGTTGAGACCTAGTGAGCTAGCCTAGAAGCTAACCCTAGTCATGGTGACCCTAGTCTAACTTAGGTTAACCTATTTTTAGTCATTAGAAACTAATTTTAGAATTAGGGGATTTGGTTTAGTGCATTTAAGTCATGGTTCATGGTTTCATGAAATGACTTATGGCTAAATGATTTATTTTGATCATGACTTAGCCCATGGCCCATAACTAGAAGCCCTAACCCTAACCAAACCCTAAATGACCAGCCATAGGGATCCCCACCCTATATAAATACTTATTCTCTAGGGCTTGCCTCCTTCTTTCATTCATTTCAACATTGGAGAAGGAAAGGTATTGTCCCTCTTGGAAAAATCTCCATAAATCTATTTTAATTCTTTTTTGATCCTAGTTTCTTGTATTAGAACCTAACACTCTCCTATTTTCTGATTTCTGAGTTTAATCCCAGTTTTGGGACAATTTGGAGCATTTGGCACCAAGAGGAAGAATCCCCCATTTGAGGCTTTTCCAAGCTTTTTGCACACATAGGTAAAATCCCTTAAATTGATTTCAACTTCAGTTTTCTTTGCATATAGGGCTAGATCTAGGAGTCCCCTAGGTGTCCCTGAAATTTGGGTGAATTTCGTGTTCGTTTGGTGTCCGTGTCGGACACGTATCGTAGTATTGTGTAGGTGTTCGATAGAATGCCTCAAAGGATTGAATGTTATTATTTTTTGAAACAAATTATATATTTGGATAGCTCTTTATATGTAGATTATGTTTGTGTATGACTGAGCTCGATTCTGTAGTTTTTTTGTGTCCAAAACGGACACGCACCACGTGTACGACACAGCGCACGGGCACCGTGCGGCTGTCCTGCTGCTCGACCATGATTGCGGACACGACACGCAATATTTTGAAACCAAATTTTGTGGACACTTCCCTCTAGTGACTGACACGACACATGTAAAATTTCAAGGGATCTCGTTTTGTGTGCACGGAGGAAATCGACCAGCACTGGGTTTGCACACCCACACGCGCGTGCACAGACACATTCGGATACGCGTCTCGTACATGCGACACGATCCACGTGGACACTGTGCAGGCTGTAGAACACACTCTCCCAGTCCTGACGAACACTTAGACACGTGCACGTGACCTATTATTCACTGTGTCGTGTCCTGTGTGGCTTGACACACGTGCACGAGACAGTGCACTGCACTGTCTCTTGTGACACTTTGTTACAGTGTTTCGACACTATGGACACGTCTTGGTGACACTGTAGGACACGACTAGACCCCCCCATGTTGGTTTGTATTTTCCCTTGATTTTGAATGAATTAATTAGGTTTTCAAATGGTTTTGGTTTGAAATGTTTAATTCTCTGATACCATGTATTCAAATTTGAATTTCTGAATTTGATTTCCTTTTAAACTGATCTTAAATGTTGTTTTAAATCCATGAATGATTCCTACATGTGTAATGGATGCTGCTAGTTGGGCATTTCATATTAGTTTTGGGTTTTTGCACTTAATATGAAATTTCATAGTTGGAATGATATGAGTAGTTGACTGATACATAAATTTTTTGCCTAAAATTCTGATTTTGTTTTCCTCGAATTTAGATGGATATCTTAACTGTCACTGCATTGACATTTCACTATCCTGATACCTTAACACCCTATGACCCTCTTCACTGCACACACCACTTCATATATTTCCAGTTTGAGTTTTATTTGAGATTTGAATTTTCTGAGTTTGGATTGATGTTAGTTCAGTGAGTAGAGATGTTATGTAGGGTCATGTTGGTGTTGTTTTTTTTAATCAAGTTTTCAGGATATATTTGGTATTCATTGGGGTGATTTAGTTCTCTATTTTTTTCCTGAGATTAAATCAGTCACACTGTTATTTTCCTGACTTTTCACTCACTCACTCTACATGCCACACATTCACTATTTTTTGAATTCCTGAGATCAGTTGTGTGCCATTCTCATATGACACCTTATGCACATCTTTGTTTTCACATACACTTTACACGCCTTGCACTGTTGTGTATCTTCCTTGTATTGCCTTCACCATTTTATATGTGCAGACCCTTCTCTTTATATCATTCTGTAGGATTCATTGTTTCAAGTTTCAGGTGGTTAAGGTTAGGCTTGATGTTGGCTTGATGTTTGGGTAGGTGTCAGTGGCAGTGGGGGATAGGCAGGAACTTCATTTTATATGTTTGGCCTGGCCTGCATTCAGCTGCTGCATTGGCAGTTCAGTCACATTGCATAGCAGCAGCAGGCATACCCTGTTTTGGCTTGCA
The DNA here is from genome assembly GCA_029216955.1 of Iris pallida. Taxonomy (NCBI): domain Eukaryota; kingdom Viridiplantae; phylum Streptophyta; class Magnoliopsida; order Asparagales; family Iridaceae; genus Iris; species Iris pallida. The sequence goes on from JANAVB010020397.1 coordinate 1,242,678, forward strand.
AATGCTTGGCAGCAGCAGCAGGTTGCCTAGCCTTGGCTTGCCCTGATTTGGCTTGCCTGGCTTGCATTTGCAGGTCAGTAACTTAGGCAGTAGCAGTGGTTGGCCTAAGGCTCAACACATTGGCCCTTTGGATGTGCAGGAGTATGAGTGTTTGAGAGAGAGGGTTAGTCTTGGGCTGTAGGCATTTGAAACTGTTTGACACATAGGTGCACACCTTCACTAAGTCTGAGATTACACTGTCACAAGCTGGAAACATGATTGGTTTCCCCATATACACATATGTACATTAGTTAACATATAAGTCGATATAACCTTTTAGACTGAATGTCAGGTATTGGTATGTAAGGGTTATCCTAGTTGCATTGTTATAAGTGAGTTGTGTCTTGAGCTTGTGAGTGTGAGAGGATTGAGAAATTGTTTGGCTTGTGTGTGGAGAGTGTTGAGAGTGAAGAATATGGGTGTTAGAGGGAGAGTTCCATTTAGGGGTATACATTTAGTCCTTGTATACATAGATGGTACTTAGCAAATGGTAAGTACCTTGTATAGGTTGTGTAGTGTAAACTAGTTTGGGATATATATATATATATATATATATATATATATATATATATATATATGTATATGATATGGGTAATGTGTTATATCCTTAAATTGTGTGATATGGTATAGGTAGAGTTGATTAGATAGTTAACCTATGACCAAGATTTGACCTTATAGTCTAGATTGTCTAGAGTTGACCAAAGTCAACATTTAGTCTGGATGTGACCAATTGACCTAGTTTGACTAGAGTATTAACTTGGGTTGACCCAGAGTTGACCAAGAGTTGACTTTGACCTAGTTTGACCTAGACTGGTCTAGAAATCATGTAGATTGCATCATATACATCATTTATCTTGTTTTAAACATATTATGATCCATATTACTCTGTTTAGGACATTGTGACTCTGGTGCAGGCATCTGACATTACACCACTCTTTTCAGAGTATCAGACGAGTACATTCTCTGATAGTTCTCTCATTTATTTGTCAATTACTGTATTTCAGTTCTAGTTAGCTGTATGTGATTCTCTGTTACAAATACGTACTGTTATTTTTGGATTCATGTATACGACACACATTCATTTTCTGGCCTCTATTACTGGTATCATCATTTCCGGCTTTTATTACTGGAATCATTTACTGGAATCACCCCGGAATTATTTACTGGTATCATTGTACTTGGCTGGACTCATCTTGAATCATTGTGTCGGAATTCTGGATTCACTTGCTGGGAGGGGAAATACTAGAGTAAGACATGTAGACATACCCCATTACTGGAATCATCCCTACTGGAATCTACTGGAATGATAGCCATCTCACACCCGGCCAGGTGTGTGATGTGCCGGATTACCCATAGCCGTTTACATGTCGATCTCGGTATTTTAAAACACACTACTAGAGTATAGGCTGGACTCACCCTGGAATCATTGATCACTATGACTGGAATCGTCCCTTACTGGATTCATCTTGTATGAGATTCATCCTGTACTGGACTTACATTAGAGTTACACTGGTCTACATGTTGTCTGGACTTTATATCATATTACCCTGGTTCAGCTAGTTCTATTTTTACAGTCTTCATTGCTATGATTCTTCTCTTGTTTAGTATTTACTTTCCTTGCACTTTATCTGTCTTCTTACCATCACCTGAATATAAACTGCCATTTTTATCAATACAACTGTCTATAACTGCTCTATAGTTCTCTGTCATTTACTTGGGTTTTCTAGATGAGATGTGCTCGTTCCTGTCCTGACTGGACCTGTTGAAAATTTTACAGATGATTGCCCTGAGGACACATGCCCTACATTTTACTGAGGAGATGGCTTAGCTACCTATGGCCCCGACACTCAGGAGTGATCGGGATTTAGTCTAGTAGACTTGCATTTATTTTTCATTTAGAGCTTATTGTATAGAATTGAGACTTGAGATGTATTTGAGATTATTCAGATGTTATTATTTCAGTATTTATTTTTGTCTTCAAATTCTTAGTTGCAATTCTGTGTTATCTTATCGTGCTTAGACTGTGATTGAGATACACCATATCTTATACTTGTCCTCCGTTCGGAGTTGATTATGATGAGTACATTATATACTGCATGAGTTGATGGTTAGTTAGAGACTCAGAACAGCGTTCTACCGCCGACACTACGGCGTAGGCTGGGCATTGTTACGTACTCGTACCCTCACAGTGGGTACGGGTCGTGACAGGTTGACATCAGCTCCGATCTTGACATTACCGTCTGGGACGGATGGTTTCTCGATCTACAGCAATGCTTCTAGCAGGGGTTTGGGTTGTGTTATTCTGCAGCACGATTGCCTATGTATCTAGGCAGTTACGTCCTCATGAGAAGAACTTCCCGACTCACGATCTGTAGTTGGCCGCTGTTATCTTTGCCTTGAGTTATGGAAACACTACTTGTATAGAGAGCGGGTTGAGATCTTCACTGATCACAAGAGCTTGAAGTACATGTTCACTCAGAAGGAGCTGAACATGCGACAGAGACATTGGCTCGAGCGGATGAAGGATTTCGATATCGTCTTGCAGTACCATCCAGGAAAGGCCAACGTAGTTGTAGATGCCTTGAGCAGGTATCCAGTGGCTACGTATCTGACGGTAGATCGTCATCGTTTGGCTGACCTGGACAGTTTGGGAATCGAGGTGATTATTCCGGGCATGGAGGTACAGATGTGGGGCTTGCAGATTCAGTTTGAGTTGATGGACAGAGTCAGATCAGCACAGTCTGATGATGTTGCCCTGAGGAGCATCAGGGAGCAGGTGCGGGCAGGGTTGCTCAACGGTTTCTCTATTGCCGAAGATGGGTCGCTGCGGTAAGGTGCTAGACTGTGCGTTCCGAGTTGGAAGCTTCGAGAGGAGGTTCTTCAGGAGGCACATCGCTCTCAGTACTCTATGCATCCAGGGCCAACAAGATGTACAGAGATATGAAGGAGCATATTTGGTGGTACAGCATGAAGCGCGAGGTAGCTCAGTTTGTATCTCGCTGCTTGGTATGTCAGCAGGTGAAGGCCGAGAGGCAGAGGCCTGTTGGGTTGCTACATCCACTATCCATTTCTGAGTGGAAATAGGAGCACATCACCATGGACTTTGTGTCTGGACTTCCACGATCTCCTGGAGGGAAAGACGCGATTTGGGTCATTGTTGATAGATTGACCAAATCGGCCCACTTCTTGCCTTTCAAGGTGGGGTTGTCCATGGAGAGGCTGGCAGAGCTGTACGTTCGTCAGATCGTGTGATTGCATGGGGTTCCTGTGAGCATAGTTTCAGATCGGGATAGCCGTTTCACTTCCCACTTCTGGAGGAGTTTGCAGGCTAGCTTGGGCACCTCGCTCAAGTTTAGTACCGCTTATCACCCCCAGACAGATGGGCAGTCGGAGAGGACTACCCAGACTTTGGAGGATATGCTTCGTACGTGTGTGCTTAATCTCGGGGGTTCTTAGGAGGACCATCTTAACCTGCTAGAGTTTGCTTACAACAACAGCTATCAGGCCAGTATAAAGATATCGCCATTCGAGACTCTATACGGACGGAGATGCCGTACTCCCTTGTCATGGGACAATGTTGGCGAAAGAGTGCTACTTGGACCGGAGATGGTAGTGGATGTAGCTGAGAAGGTCAGGTTGATTAGAGACAGACTTCGGGTTGCTCAGGATAGGTAGCGGCATTGGGCAGATAGCCACCGGAGACCGTTAGAGTTTGAGGTTAGTTTCAGTTCCTATTTGTGATGCTTGTGATTTTGTTTGTCCTGTGTGCTGAGTTTGTTTTATGTCTAGGCTGGTGCTTTGGTGTTCCTGAAGATTTCTCCGACACGGGACACGATTCGCTTTAGCGGAGGCAAAAAGCTTAGTCCGCGCAACATCGAACCTTTCACTATCCTTGAGAGCGTCGGTGCAGTGGCTTATCAACTAGACCTGCCACCTACGCTAGAGGGGGTACACAACATGTTCCATGTGTCGCAGCTGAGGCGGTACGTGGCAGACCCCAGCCATGTATTAGACCATTCAGCAATCGAGATGGGGCCTACTCTTCACTATCTAGAGCAGCCAGTGGAGATTCGGGATCGTAGGAAGAAGGTGCTCCGGAACCAGGTTATACCCTTGGTTCGTGTTGCAAGGAGGCATCACTCTCTAGGTGAGTCTACCTGGGAGAGAGAGGACAACATGCGGGAGCGTTTCCCTTATCTCTTCGAGCCCTGAGGTATAATTTTTATGTTTCTGCATGTGATTTCAGTATATGTTTGTTTTAATTTTGAGGACAATTTTTTTTTGGTGGATAGATTTGTCACCCCCAGTTTTCATGAACAGGGGTATTTTTGTCATTTTTTCATTTTAGAATTATTTTGGAATTATTTATTTATTCATGATATTATTTTGGGGTTATTTAAGTCGGGTTCGAATTTTAACTCAATCCGACTTGTATCGGGGACCCGGGATAGTGTTGACTCTAGTGGGACCCACACATTAGTTAGGCATGTTCCACATGATATTATTTTTAGTTAGTAGGTTAGACTAATTATTTATGGATAGGGTTGGTTAGTTTAGAGACTTAATCATGACTAAAATAGCCTCAACCATTAACACTTTTTCTATTATTAATCAATAGATTAGTGGGGGGCTTTTTAGTCATTCCTATAGGGGGACACCTAAGCTAATGTGGCCGGCCACCAAGAGAGGGGGATATGAATGAGTCTAGATATTTATCCATCCATTTTCTCTCCCTTGTTCTTCTCCAAATTTTAGAAAAGGGTTCCTATTGATTTCTCCATCAAATCAATTCATTCCTCCACCCAATCTTCTTTTTTTTCTTCTCTACTCAAGCAAAGGAAGGAGCTAGCCAAGTTTGGGAGGATTCAGAACTCGTTCGTGTCTATTTGGAGATTCCTACGTGTCAGTGTCGTATCGGGAGGGTTTTTCCTAGATTCGATCTACCGGGAGGTATAATCTCTTCTCTACATCATTCTTTCATACATATAGGATTATTTTGGAGCCATTGGAATGACCCCCATGGTTGTATCTCCATTTGTGTCCATTTCGTGTCCATTTGGAGACTTCTAGGTGTGTCCTTTGTGTTGTATTGTGTCCTAGTAGGAAATCCCTATTTTGGACACTTGTATTTTATTATATATTGTAGGAATAATTTAAAGTATATTTAATCTCAGATTATTAGAGTGTTGTTCTTAGTGTGTTCTTCATGTATCTTATTGTATCATATTCTATTTATCTATATATATATATATATATGTATAAATATATGGTTATATATGTATATAAATGTCTCTCTCTCTCTATATATATATATATATATATATATTGTGTCTTATTATATATGTGTTTATTGGTGTGTCAATATTCATATTTGTGGGTGTGGGGATTTCGGGCATGAGAGGGTATGGAGAGAGTGGAGGAGTTGGTTTTGAAGAGTTAGAAGTGTGTGTGTGTTTGTTTTGAGAGAGGAATTTGAGAGATGAAGAGGGAGTGAATGAGGATGATAAAAGGGGGGAGCTGCTTTTGATAACACCTGCAGTATCAGTCCCCACAAGGGGGACTGATTTCACAGGTGGGAAGCAGCCCTTAGCTGGTGAATTTTCAGCATGGTAGCAGCAGTGAATACACTACTTTAGCAGTAGTTTGTGGGGGGCCAAATCAGCCCCCATGGACCAGCCATTGGCAGCCATGAAACCCTATTTGGATAGCCCACTTGACCCCTATAACAGCCCTATATTTAACCCATTTGGCAGCCCTACGTTACCCCATAGGACAGCCATATCAAGCCCCCAAATCAGTCCTATTTCAGCCCCAAATTGACAGCCCATGTATGTCTTATATGTGTAAGTTTATATGTCTTATATGTGTAAGTTTATATGTCTATATATGTGAGCTAAATGTGAATATAGGTGAGCCTAGGTGTGAGCCTAAGTGTGGTGTTATGTGAGCCAATATTGTGAGTGAGTGAGTAAGTGAGTATTGTGTGTGTGGGTGTTTAGCTAAAGTTAGAATAATACATGGTAAGGTAATGTTGGGATAACCAACATGTATCATAGATGGACTAGATGTCTAGGAAACCCATATTTCTTGGTAGGTAAACCCTATATAGGATAGTATCTAGCTACCCTAAGGAGCCTAGGCTTATCTTGAGAATTAGCGGGGTTTTCTTTGTAATGGGCAAGGTATCGGGAATACCTTGTGAAGGATAAATGTAGGTAATTGCCTATAGCTAAGGTAAGTGGTTTAGGGTTTAAAATATGGTTAGAATTTGGTTCCCTTGGTTGGTAATGGTCAGAAATAGTGCTCCTAGACTAGTTTTGAATTCGGTTGACCATTTTGACCAAAAGTCTACAAAAGTCAACCGAGAGTCAAACTTAGCCTATAAGTGACTAGAATTGACCAAAACCAAACCAGAGTTGGCTAGTTGACTGAAAGTCAATAGTTGGTCAATATTAGACTAGTTTGACCTAGGGTTAACCTGGAGTTGACCATAGTTGACCAGGGTTGACCAGTTGACCAAAAGTTAACTTTAAGTCAACCTTTGACCCCGTTTGACCTAGTTTGACTTGGATTGACTCCCAGTGACCTAGTATGATATAGTATGACCTAGTATGACCCAGTTTGACCTAGTTTAACCTAGTTTGACCTAGTTTGACTTAGACTTGCATATCATGACTTAAATTAGTTTCTTTTTTCATTATAAAATCCTGTTTGATTTATAGTATCTCATTTTAGGTCTGTGATTACTCTGAGCGTCTGTTCACCTTATCAACTCAGGACCACAGGCCAGTACATTCACTGATAGTTTTTATTGTCTTGATATCTACTATATCCGATTCAGTTGTAGTGTCTTACTTGATTCCCGACACGATGGATCACGGACTAGTATACGTCGGATCCTGTCATGAAATGTTAATCCTGGACTCTATTGGTATGTTGGTACGTGATATTTTGTGTTTCATTTACTTATATAGACATCGATTTGGGAGTAGGCTGGCCCCCTACTTTTGAATTCTGTGTCATGACGTGCCATGTCCGGATCCGTGATACTATTCGGGGGATGGGATAATTATTAGGGGTTATGTGATCAAAGCCTCCTGTCACTATTTTACTTGCACCACTCTCACCTCACGTAGGGTGTAGCAGATTCCTCCGTGTGCTTGTTATCCAGGTTGGCCGGCATGACACTTTCGTGAGATTTTTGTGTGATTGTCGGGCCAAAAGGATAACCTGTCTTGTAATATATCTAAAGCCGATCACATATCGCTCTAATAATTCAAGTCACATTTTACATTTATTTATCATATCTTATATCCTTCTCAGTTCTACTTTCAGTACTTTCTCACCATGCTATGATATTCATTTACTCACATGTTCTACATGCGTTTATGCTGTACCGTGATTGGAGAATAAGTTCTGTTCAGAAAAAGGGTTACAACACCGGTCCTTGTTTGGTTTAAGGATTGTAACTCGGCTTTCGAATGGTTCCCAAGTCATCCTATATCTTTGTCTTGTATTTTATTATACTGTCTCTTATAGAATTTGTCAATTCATATGGAACTGCTGTTAGTGTTTGTACTTGCTCATTTTTCTGACAGGATACCGTTGATATATTACAGATGATTCTGAGGCAGATTGCCCGACCTATTGTGGGGACGAGTTAGATGGAGTAGACCTGGACCGTGGCTTGATAGTAGAGCCACTAGACTTTGCACACCCAGAGTAGTGTAGCTTAGTTAGGTTTGCCTGGACTGCGATCCAGCTAGTACTTTTAGATTGTAGTATTTATATTATATTCTGTGACTCTGTGGTGTTGTGTATATCTTTGGGCTTGTGTGGATCTTGAACTTATTTCCTACTTTCATCTATCATATTTCCTTTCCATGCTATCTACCTTAGTTTTATTTTGTGATTGAGACTGTATTACTATGTCACCTCCATTCGGAGTGTATATACTATACAGGTACCTTTATACTGTTAGTCGTAGTATTTACAGACCTTATATACAACGTTCTACCGCCGATCCTACGGCGTAGGCTAGACGTAACCATGTGCTCGTGCCCCTCATCAGGGTGCGGGTCGTGACATTCCTGCGATAGTTTGTGCCCTCCAGCGGGGTTTGCGTCATTTTGTTGCGAACACGATAACATCCCGAGGCAAGAAGGACTTTGCTAGGATTGAGTTACCCTTCCACTATCTGATGGGGTGGCTGGTACTGCATTGTCCCAAATTAATGAAGGTCAGGCTGATGGCAGATTCTTTGGGAGGAGATGCCTTTATTCGGAGGCTCAGGGACACGAATTAGACCGTTACAGGGGTACCTGCTGGCAGGAGGGCTCTGATTTTTCTTCAGAATTACGAATTCTTCAGGGTATCGCCTCCATCTGGTAGTGGTCATACGGAAGACACCCTAGTAGATGAGGGAGCACTCACTACTAGCCTCCCTATTAGAGCATTCCGTTGGTTCCAGTCCATTAGGCCTTCCCATCTGGTACTTAGGAACAAGAACCACGCTTTTCTGGAACCTTACTTGCCAAGCCGCTTTGTACGGCAATTTGGCTATAGCCAGCTTCTCTTGGGTATTCCCAGTCATCATCTGCAGTCGATAGGGAGTCTGATCGACGGGGCGCGTGTATGGGGCTACTACAATGCTGGATATACAGGGGCATTTTTATCCTGCCCGAAGATAAATCAGACACTCACATGTTCTTTGCTGCCGCTAAGTTCTACATCCAGGTCAATACCTTTCTTTCGGGGTATGACCGTAAGCATAGTTTTGTATCGGGTGTAGAAGCATAAAAAATAATAAAAAAAGATCTATGCGGCCAGAGAGCCCCATGCGGCTCAGAGAATTCATGCGGCTCAAGGATCCATACGGATCAAGGATCTATACGGCTCAAAAAAGTCCTATGCGGCTCGAAGAGGAGCCACGTGGCCTGCAAACAGCTTTCTCGTTTGTCCTTTACTGCATTAAAGGCATTGACGGCTGATAACTCTGACAAGGTGACAGTTCTGACACAAAGATATCATTATGACTCCCTCATAATGACGGACTCTTTGGGAAGCGAAGAAAATTTCTGACATGATCCCCCGAGAGTCAGAAACTGTCATGCGGCCTTGACACGTGGACAGTCGTATGCGGTCCAAGTGGAGACTCTCCCATGCGGCCCAAGCGGAGGCTCCCCTATGCGGCTCACGAAGATCAGCCCCATGCGGCTCACGAAGATTAGCCCCATGCGGCTTACGAAGACCAGCCCCATGCGTCTCATGAAGACTAGCTCCATGCGGCTCGCAAGGACTATCTCCACGCGGTTCACTCATGCGGTCATCCACACTCATGCGGCTCAAATCATTACCATGCGGTTCAAATGGTCAGGGGGACCACTCTTAGGCAGCCTTGACACGTGGCCATCCTTATGCGGCCCAATGCGGAGTAACTCTCCTGCGGCTCAGATTTCTGCTGTTATGACACGTGGCATGATAGCAGGGCACGTGGCATCAGATTGGTCGAAATCCCTCAACAAATCCCAATAAAATATTGGGATCAAATCAGATCATTTGCAAATAAGCTAATTAAAGACACGTATCCAGAAATCCGAGGTTGGCATGATAAATCAGGAGGATTTATGTCAATCAGCATTAATTACCCACAAAAGATTTGATGCAATCACATGTATTGCTCAAATCTCGATGAACGGCCCAGATCCAATGATCCTTAGCCACCGACTTTCAAGAATAGGCAATCATTGTAAACCCTAATGAGCCCCCCCTCCACTCTTATAAATAGCAGGGTGCCATTCCCTTGCGAACACACACAGACAGATACAGAGAGAGATATAGAGACAGACGCATATAGAGACATAGAGAGCCAGAGAGCCTAAAGAGAGAGCATTTCTTCATCAACCCCAAGCAGTTCTTCTACAGAGCCAAGGTTGCATCCGATCGTCCAAGGAGTAAGACAAAGCGGCCATCGCTTTTCCGAGCCTCTACCGTCATCCTCCAGAATCTAAAATAAACAATTGTACTTAAATTGCTGTACCTAGGTTTTCGTCCCTAGGCTTTCTTTGTACAAGCGAGTTTTTACTGTGAAGTAAAAGTCCAGTCCTCCTGCTCTTTTATATTTTATAGCAAACACGATGGCGACTCTGCTGGGGACAAACTTCTCCACGGCTGAGGAGTTGGTAACGCAATCGGATGCAGCCAAGCTTGGCCCCACGCAACAGAAGATGGTCGTCCGCTTCGACCAAAAGGCGTTTGAAGAAATGCTCTCTGAAGGAAGTGCTGGCCCGGTCCAGAAGTGAACCCGTACAAAGAAAGCTCGCTGCGAGTGAAGGTCAAAATCGTTTGCTCCTCCACAAGCTCTGGACGGGTTACTCTCTGCTACCCAAGACGGCGAAGGCGACTCTCATACGGCTCCACTTCGAGCCGTAGAGGACTCTGCTATCCCCAAGTCCGGCAGAGGAAAGATCTACGATGCTGGACTTGCAGGGACAAAGAGTGATTCTATGCACCCTAAGAAGAAGCCGAACATTCCTGTGGCCAAATCTGCCAACCACATGCAGGAGGCTCATGCGGATGAATCTGCCAGCCGCATGAAGAAAATCTATGCGGCCAGATTATCCAGCCTTATGAAGAAAACTCATACGGCTGAGAATCCCAGCCGCATGAAGAAAGCCTATACGGCTACGTCTGTCAGCCGCATGAAGATTGTTGATGACAGCCACATGACGCCTACTCCACGCGGCTCTGTCTTCGACCGCCTCTCTTATGGCCTGATCTCTTGTGCTCCCAAGAAGACATGTCTGACTCTCTCCAGTATCACTTAGACTCTTCCTACTATGTGCCCTTACGCACTAGAGCGAAGAAGTCTAAAGTAGCGCGAGCCTGGCGAGTTCGGTCCGCTGATCTGATCTCTGACCATCCGAGCGTCCCGTATACTGTTACGCGGGCCTGGGGTGGGAAGTTGTACAGAACCACTCGAGTCGAGCCCCCGGCGAGAAACGGACAGAGAGGTTCGCAAAAGTCTCCCAAGACCCAGGGAGCAAACATGGTCGATCCAGACCCATCTGACTTGCGTGAGGCCATCCTCCACAAACGCAAGGAAAGAGAAGATGCATCGGGGTGCAAAGAGTCCTCCCACGGATGTTACTGCACCCAAGTCATCGTCAACTGCTGCTGCAATAATGCGACGGTGCGAAAAGACTGGCAGTCCGTCTTTCAAAGACTGCAACGACCATCTTCAGAAGATGAGGCACTTCCCATCGTCTCCTGCAACTCTGCTCAGAAAGTTCCCACCGATGGGAGAAGAAAGAATACCAGTGCTCCTAGTCCGAAGATATCAACCACTATGACTAAGAAACTGTCGTCTAAACGGGTGCCCACCACCAGAATTTTCCAAGGTACCCGTTCTAAGACGAAATCTGCTACAGTGGGAGATTCGTCGTCCACACCATTGGGGTTGCTGGTACTGGGGGTAGTACTCCTCTGAACCTCCAAAACAACCCGATGTTCCAAGAGGACGAGCTGGGGGAACAACTCTTCCATCAGATGCAGCAAACCCCGACGTCCCCGAGGACGTCCACAACTTCCAAGACGAGGCGAACTCGAAGACTGGGGGTACTGTTCCTTCTGAGTCCGAACCAGAAGAGAACATTCCCACATACCCCGACGACTTCTCACTACAGGGGTATGATTCGGAGGGCGCTTCTTCCACCGCTCCGTCCATCTCTCCTCATGTAAAGACGGTGTTCATGATAGACAGTAGTCAAGGGGGCTCCAGTGATCGCCAACACATCGACACTCTGGAGGCCATACTGCTTGCCTTGGTCAAGTCTGTGGACGAGATCAAAGCGGCCCTTCCAACTCTGTAAGGAGGGGCGCCTTGCCAAACAAGCGCGGGTCCCGCGGTCAATACGGACTCGAATTCAGCAGCACCGAACCCGGGCAACAATCCTCCTGAAGTAACGGCCCCCACCGCCGTGGATGAGGCTCGAGAAGTGAGAAAAGAGGTCCTAGAGCTCCGAGCCATGTTTTACGCTCGAGAAAACTCTTAAGACCTCAGAATACGGCAACCATACCCTGCTGCCTGGAGGGATGTCCCTTTTCCGCCAAGATATAAGCCGTTCAATATCAATCTTTATGATGGCAAGACCTCTGCAAGTCGATACATCACTTACTTCGAGGTTACCACCGACCATCTGCCCTATGACGATGCCATCCTCACATGCACGATTATTCATCGAGGCATTGGAAGGAGTCGCCTTCGAATGGTATCGCAACCTGCCAGACAACTGCATCCACTCCTTCGCCGGCTTCAAGCGCATGTTCTTGGAGAGATTCTACGAAGTAGGACAGGACATCACCATGTCCACCCTCATGGACGTCATCCAAGGGGAGAAGGAGATGATAAGGAACTACATTGAGCGGTTCCGCCAAACCGCCAAGAAGTTGCCCTCTGGAAACTTGGATTCCGCCTTGATTGAAATTTGCCAAAAGAGACTGCTCCCAACAATCAGTCTCTGGATGGGCAAAAGTCAATTCAAGGACTGGAAGACGTTCATCATTAGTGCCACAAGCACCGAAGAACGATTGAAGAAGGCTCGCCAACTGGGATTGCACATCTCGGAGGGAGAGGACAAGGGCAGGCGTCCCAACGCCAACACCAATAATGGGGGTAGCTCCACCAATAATCGAGACAACAAGGGCAAGCAGGCTATGGTGGACGACACAGCACAGAAACCTGAGCCAAAGTTGACAGACAAATAATGGCCGCAAATCACTTACTCCTTCGAAGCCGGTCACGTCAAGCCCATCTTGGACATGCTCATATAAGGAGACAGAATTCAGCTTGCTCCACCAAGACGGGAACCTCGACCGACAGAGATGGAGAACCCAAAGTACTGCCATTACCACCGCTACGTCCACCATGCCACACACGACTACTACCAGCTAAAACGATACATCCAAAATCTTATCGATTCGAACGCTCTTGCCATCGATTTTGAAGAGGTAACTGTGGCAGCCAATATGGTGTCAGTACAATTCGGCAGCTTCCCTCCGACGAAAACTCAAGACGGTGTGGTCCCCATCCCTCTGGCGATAATGGAGATTGCTAATCTTCCACCTCCTCGAGATCAGGCTGCTGGTCTAGTGCCCCTCACCACATCACGAGGGGAGATCATGTGGGTCCATCCAGACTTGGTATGAGAAGTGACTCAGCCCACACCATCTTCCACTTGCAAGAAAAAGAGTGGGAAAGTCAGGTCCTGCCGTACAATCTCGGTAGATATCGAAGAAGCTACAGCCGTCGTCACACGGTCTGGGGCACAATCCCAACCCGTGGTTGATAACTCGGCTGAAGATCATCAGCTCGCTACAACCGACGCTCCGGGACCGGCTCAGCCTCCAACGACCGACAAGCCTAGGCCGAAGGAGACTCGCTTTGACAAATCCCTCCGAAAAGAGGTACCGCAGGGGCTGGAGAAGCCCTACAACTTCGACATCTTAGCACAATTGGCCAACATACCAGGCCAAGTTGTCATTATACGAGCTTTTGAGACTCTCAAAGGATGTTCGTGCGGCTTTGAGCGATGCACTCCAAAATGCCGATGCGTACCTGGCTCAGGTCAACCTCACGGGAGAGAACCCGCCTGCAGATCTCCAAGACAGCGCTTGCACGGGAGCAATGTCCAACATTGTCTTTACTCCTCAGGACATGCTCATCAAAACCAACCTGCACAATCGCCCGCTATACTATACTGGATACATCGACGACGTAAAGGTGGATCAGATGCACATTGATCCTGGCTCTTCCATAAGCATTATTCCGAAGGGTCTGTTGCATCATCTTTGTATTCCTATGCATCGCCTGACGCTAACAAGCACCGCCATCAGTGGTTTCAATTCGGACAGGAGCTACCCAATTGGGAAGATTCGTCTGAAGTGCCAAATTGGCGATCTCCAGTCGGAAGTCACCTGCTACGTCATAGTTACAGACACTTCTTATAACATCCTCTTGGGGTGCCCGTGGATACACGATTATATGATCGTGCCTTCCACGCTGCCCCAGTGCTTCAAATATGTTGACAAACACGGCTTCGTGAGGACAAAATTTGCTGATATCGATCCCTTCAAAGGGGTCGAATCCTGCTACTCAGACTCCTGCCTATACGAAAAATCGAATAGGCACCTTGATGAAGGAGATGTGCAAGCTCGTACCGAGACGGCCACAGGATCAGAAGAACCTCTGACGATCCACCTCCAAGCTCGCAAACCTGGCAAGTCCGCACCCCTTACAGCTACTCTGCGTAAGGACGCAATCAGTCTCTCGGCACAAGAAGAGCAGATGATAATCCGGCTACCAAGGTCGGGCCAAGTGCCAAGACCCACAATGGAGCCACTGACAATCAAGCTGCCGAGAGTCGGCCAGCGCAAACGGAGAAGCTCAATCCCTCCGACAAGCCAATGACGATACACCTTCCAAAGAAGGATCGTCACCCCGATGCAAGGCCTGGAACTTCTAGCGAACCAACCACTCCCCGTCCAGCATCGAACACCAGACTGGGGGTCGCTAGTCTGCCAATAACTCCACGCTCTGCTCCACCAGCTGAACCCTTGACGATCAAGCTGCCCAGGTCGTCCTCTCAGTCTTCATTTATACAGAAGGTAGCTGAAGAGGAACCATAGCTAGCCAAGTATGTGGCTGCCCACACTGATGTTCCCTCCACGGATGATGTAATCCCGCTAGAAAAGATACCTTACTTAAGCAATAAAGGGCTATCTTTGAACTACCTCGAGCTTAATAAGCTTTGTACAACGTATGCTATAGAACACGTTATAGGCACTCACCTACACACACAGGTGACAAATGTGTACACTGCAATCCAGCTTACTCCAGTGGATGACACTTACCGCATAATCGAGGGAAGGGACCATCCAATCATCTTCGGTCGGAAGGACGATCCGCAGCCCTTCACCGTAGAAGAAGTCAACCTTGAATCAGATGCCGGAAGACTGCTTCTGTATCTTTATAGCCCCCAATCCAAATATCTTATGCAGAAACAGGGGTATGATCTGGAGACGATGCCAGGTTTGAACTACGGCACTGGACGACGATTACCTTTGAAGCTGCCAGTCCCGGCTGGCAAACCATGGGACTACTATAGCAAGACTCGAAGTGGGTTAGGGTATGTAACACCCACGACCACCCCTGAGAGTTCAGATGAAGAATGTGACTAGCATTCACATTCAACCGGGTCATCAACTTCTGACTCAGATACCAGCATCGGAGATGTATTCAGACAAGTCTTGTCAGTCAACATGGCATTCGCCGACGCTTTTGAAGAAGACGAAGACATCCCTGAAATCCTCGAGTTAGATCCGTGAGCCCAACAGTTGGATGCACAATGGAAAAAGTGGTTCGAACAGAGAGAACCTCCTACTGAAGATAAAGTTATAGAGGTCGACCTCGGCAGCGAATCTTCTCCAAAACTAATCTTCGTCAGTAAAAGCCTAACAGACGAAGAACGACAATCGCTGCTGGAACTTGTCAAAGAATATATTAATGTGTTCGCCTGGAGCTATAAAGACATGTCGGGGTTAAATCCCGATATTGCTCTTCACAAACTCAACATTCGGCCGGATGCAAAGTCAGCCAAGCAACAACCGCGACGCTTCCGCTCGGGCATCATGGATACGATCGAAGCCGAAGTCAATAAACTAATAGCCAGCGGCTTCATTCGTGAGGAGCAACATCCTGACTGGGTCGCCAATATAGTATCCATCCTCAAGAAGAATGGAAAGATTCGAATCTGTATCGACTTTCACAATCTGAACGAGGCATGCCCCAAAGATGAATTCTCCCTCCCTATCACAGACATCATGATTGACAACACTTGCGGCTTCAAACGTATGTCATTTATGGATGGCTTTTCGGGGTACAACCAAATCAAGATGTCTCCTAACGACGAATAGCATACATCATTCCGGACAGCGATTGGCACATACTGTTACACAGTCATGCCTTTTGGTTTGAAGAATGCCGGTGCCATATATCAAAGAGCCATGAGTATCATCTTCAGAGACTACTTACGCAAGACGGTGGAGTGTTATGTTGATGACATTACCGTCAAGAGTCGCTGTAAGGGAGACCATCTGCAGGATCTGAGGACGGTATTCGACCTGATGCGAGCAAATAATTTGAAAATGAACCCCACAAAATCTTTCCTGGATGTATCCAGCGAGAAGTTTTTGGGTTTCATCATCACCGCCCAGGGTATCCATGTAGACCCTGAGAAAACAAAAGCAATTATGGAGATGGGTCCTCCGAGAAATCTCCGCGAACTCTGAGGCCTCCAAGGGAGGCTAGCTTACATCAGGAGGTTCATTTCTAACCTCTCCGGGCGATATCGACCATTCACCCATCTCATGAAGAAAGGCATCTCATTCGTATGGGACGAAGGATGCCAGCGAGCCTTCGACAGCATCAAAGAATATTTGTCAAATCCTCCAGTCCTGGTGGCCCCGGTTGCTGAAAAACCATTCCTGCTCTACGTACGAGCAATAGAACATTCCCTCGGGACTCTGCTGGCACAAAACAACGATGCAAGCCATGAACAAGCCATATATTACCTCAGTCGAATGATGATTGGGCCAGAGCACCGATACACCCCCGTAGAAAAGGAATGCCTCGCCCTGGTGTTCGCCATTCAGAAGATGCGACACTATATTACTGGATAAACAATACATGTGATCTCACAAGTCAACCCTCTCAGGGTCCTCATGACTAAACCAAGGGCACTCTGCTCTCGCCTTGATGTCCTCTTTTCATATGATCTTCGTCCCACAAAAGGCTGTCAAAGGTCAAGCCCTGGCAGACTTTTTGGCAGCCCACCCGAGCTCGGAGTCGTCTAGAATATATGAAGAAATCCCAGATGAGATCGCTGACTCGCATACAACCTCCCACGATGATATATGTCGAATGTTCTTCGACGGTGCTTCGAGAACTGGACCCAAAGGCAACATCGTCGTTGGAGTCGGGGTGGTGCTGGTCTTCCCTTTCGGATTGGTGATTAACCGTGCTTATTCTCTCACGGAACCCTGCTCTAACAATGTGGCCGAGTACAATACTTTGGTCATTGGCATCCAACTTGCAAGAGAACTGGGGGTAGAATATCTTGAAGCATAGGGCGATTCTCAGTTAATCGCCAATCAGATCCGGGGCTCATACGAAGTCTGCCACGAAGACATGGTCCCCCATCACCAAATAGCGATCGACATCATCTCGTCGTTCGAGGGGTTCTTCATCGAGCATGTTCCCAGGCTCCGAAATATCGAAGCCGATACCTTAGCAGGCCTGGCCGCCTCCCTAGCAGTGCCAAATCATACTCATCAATCGGTGGACATGATAGGCCACGAACTGGTCTGTCCTAAGAACAACGTTCAATTTGTGGCGAGTTATTCTGCTCAGACGGTCGAAGATATCCCAGATTGGAGATAACCATTCATTGACTTCGTCGTCTACGACATCCTGCCCGAGAACCCAAAGGAAGCCACCTCCATCAGACGGCGTTCTCTCAGATTCTTCTACGATACAGAGACAAAAATGCTGTATCGGCGATCCTACGATGGGTTATTGCTTCGGTGTCTGTCAAACGCAGAAGCCAAAGAAGCTGTACGAGAAGCTCATGACGGTGTCTGTGGAGCCCATCAGCCTGGCCCTAAATTATAAGACCGTCTTCGCCGAATGGACTACTACTGGCCTACGATGGTAGCAGATGCGATAGACTATGCTAGAAAGTACAAAGCCTGCCAAGTCCACGCGGACTTCATCCACCAACCATCCGAATTTCTACATCCGACAGTGGCATCTTGGCCGTTCGAAGCATGGGGAATGGATATCATCGGTCCGATTACTCCACCTTCCTCCCGAGGATATCGCTTCATACTAGCAATCACAGATTACTTCTCTAAATGGGCGGAGGCTGTCTCGCTTGCAGAAGTAAAGAGTTCAAACGTGATCAGCTTCCTTAAGCATCATGTCTTCTATCGCTTTGGACTGCCCCGAAGGATCATCTACGACAATGGTCCGCAGTTTACAAGCCACGCCTTTTATCGGTTCAACGACAAGCATCGCATCCAGAATATTACTTCGACACCATATAATCCAGCAGTGAATGGGTTGGCAGAAGCATTCAACAAAACCATCATCAAGTTACTCAAGAAGTTCGTGTCGTCCAATAAACGCGACTGGAACGAAAAGCTTGGTGAATGCTTGTGGACGTACCGTACCACAATCCGAACGACCACAGGGAATACACTATTCTCCCTGGTGTACGGGAGTGAGGCAGTTCTCCTATTGGAGACTCAAATACCCTCACTCTGTGTCGCCCTCACTTATCAATTGACGACGGATGATAACTACCATCGCCGACTACAAGAGTTGGAGGCCTTAGATGAAAAGTGCCTCCTGGCTCAGCAAAGAATCGAGCTATACCAAGCACGCATTTCTGGACCCTTCAACAAGAAGGTTAAAATCAGAACATTCCAAGTGGGTGATCTCGTTCTGGCAGTCCGAAGGCCGATGGTCATGACTCACAAGACCGCCGGCAAGTTCTAGCCAAAATGGGAAGGTCCCTTTATCATCGAGGCTGTATTCTCCAACGGTGCTTATCGCCTCGCAAAACAAAATGGAGACTTGCTCATGTTACCCGTCAATGGTAAGTTCCTGAAGAAATATTATGTCTAAACGACATTTTCCAGATTATCGAGTCATGTACCTGCTGGTACCGCTGAACTCACAACCACAACATTCCAGATTATCGAGTCATGTACCTGCTGGTACCGCTGAACTCACATCCACAACATTCTAGATTATCGAGTCATGTACCCGCTGGTGTCGCTGAACTCACATCCATAATATTCCAGATTATCGAGTCATGTACCCGCTGGTGCCGCTGAACTCACATTTCCAAATTCTAGATTATCGAGTCATATACCCGCAGGTGCCTCTGAACTTACATTTCGGTCACTCTTTCAGATAGTAAGTCATGTATGACCGTACCTCTGAACTTTCTTTCTGGAAGAGATCCTCTCTCATGGTCCACTACCCATCACTCCCAGTGCACAAAAAGGGTAACAGATCCACAAATTTCCAAAACGGCCATGTCCTCATTACCTCTGAGTCGTTTCACTTCCGCCAAAAACAAATCACCCCTTTACATAGAACTTCCATGTCCTCATTACCTCTGAGTCGTTCTATGTACCCTCCTTTATTGAGCCCACTCATGTCATGTCCTCATTACCTCTGAATGGGAAGGCTCTGTCGAAGAAACCTTCATGCTTGCCATGTCCTCATTACCTCTAAGTAAGTATGATGATTCCCTTTCGACTTATTATCTATACCCACCACCGGAGTACGCCAAGGATAATAGGTCCACAAATATTCTCCGCTGAGTCCACTCCTGCCATGTCCTCATTACCTCTGAGCAGGAAGACTCCACGGTAAAACCTCCGTACTTACCATGTCCTCATTACCTCTGAGTAAGTATGTTGGTTTTGTGAAACCCAATTTTTTGTAAATTAGTATTATATTATTATTATAATTACTAGTATTATTTTTTAGTGTTAAAAATTATTTCGAAAATTATTAAACCTGGATTTTTGGTTGTTGACCCGAGCCCGAACCTAGACCTGAACCCTTCTCTCTTAATTCTGTTTTGGACTTTGGTTTATTAAAAAAATATGAATTGTGGAGCTGGTCCACGAAGGACTAGCACTCCTTACAATACTCCTACTCTCTCCTTAACTCTCTCCCTTTACTTTCTCCTCACCACATAACACTTCCTCATTTCCCTTATTAAACTCATCTCTCTCTCCCCACAACTCACTTAAGACCAACACCCCCACTCCTTTTCCCCAACTCACCATTTTTTCCCACTCCCCTCTACTCCAGAACATCAAACCCCCATCCCCTCTCACTCCCTCTTCCAAAACACCCACACCCTCTTAGTTTCCTACGCGACCCCGGCCTTCCGTCGACGTCCCGCGAGCCGTGCCCCTGCGCCTCGGCCGCTTGACCCGACGCCGGCTCCTCCAGCCGTTCGCCGCCTCCAGCAGCGGGCCGACCCCCTTCGACCCCGCCGTCGCCCACCGGCCGCCGACCCTCGGCGCCCGTGCTGTCCCCGCGGCCTCCCTCAGCCGTGCCGCCCCTGCGCCCTGTGAGCCACGCCCCGACGTCAGCGCCCTTCCCGAGGACCCCTTCTGGCCGACCGACCACCTTTCCGGGTCTTCCGTGTCGCTGTTCGGTCCATTCCGACCCCGATCCGCTGTTCCCGCGGTCCCGCGACGTTGTCCACTGTCCACTGCTGTTCCGAGCACCGATCTGCTGTTCCCATCGCCGATCTTTGCTGTTTGCGGATTATTCTTTCTTTATAAATCATCTGAGAGCTCTAGCCGAGCAACTCGAGGTATAACCCCTGTCCCGTCCTATTTTTTCTGCTGTCTGTGATGAGAATGGTCCCCGATTCCCTCCCGAGAATTCGGTTTTAGCGACGTCGTATTCTTCGGAACCTTCGGAAAGGTTCTGTTGGTTTTTTTGGATTTTCCGAAACTTTTCGGAAATTGGTTTTTGGTATATTTTAGCCTTCGGATATTTTCGGTATTGTGCTGTGGCATTTTTGGTTGAATTCGGACTTCCGAAATTATTTTGGGTCGTTTCGAATTTATCTGTGGATTGGTTGTAGATTTATTTTATATATATATTTTAGGATTCCCTGGTTTGGGATTTGCAGGAAAATTATCGGCATATTTCCCAGTTTTTGGGTTGACCAAAAATAGAGGAAATGCTGCCGGATTTTTCCGTAAATTCAATTATATTTTAAAAATGATTTCAAAATAGATTTCAGAATTTTATTAAATATTTGGATTTTGGGCGACGACCGTATCGGTCAATGGGCCCCGGCTAAGTGCAAACAAAACCGGATTCGTCCGGACGTTGAGGCATTTGCCTAGTTGACGATTGGACCATATCTGAGACTCGATAAATATTTACTTTATTTTTACCATTTAATTTATTTCATTATTTATTTATTTATAATTAATTATAGTTTAGAACTAACGGCCGTTTCTGTCTTATTTCAATTTATGTAAATAAATTGTAATGGGCATAAGCCAGCTGGTTGTTGGTTCTGTAACTGTAATTTGGTAGCGTAGGTTTTTGGTTATTGCTGATTTTACGAGTTTTTGTAGCGTAATAATATACTAATAATAAAAGTTATTTTTTATTTAAAAATTAATAAAGACTTTCTCACCTAAAATCTACCAGTTTTAATATTAATTAACGATCATGTATTTCTCACTAAAATAAGAAATTTAGTTTTACATTTATAGTTACTAAAATACAAAGTTTTAATCAATTAATCTGGTATCGACGAGTTTTCTAACATACAAAGTTTAAAACGATCTTTCCCTCGTTATAAATTCAACGCACCAATAACCGTGTTTTGTTCGTGTTTTATTAAATAAGAATTAAAATGGATTAGGACTCAATTAGAGATTTCAACTAGCGTAGCTAGATTGGTAACCCTGGAATCTGAGTCAATTTCTCGAATGTAGGAATTCGAGGATGATTCTGAATTTTCATCTCAAAGTCTTCATCCTCTCCAGTCCAGTCTATTTTGAGGCAAGTATAGTTTGTGTTAGTTTTACAGTTATTTTAATAATCGCTTTACTGCAAGTTTAAACCACGATGCAAACACGAAACTCTCTCGGAGAGTACTGACTGCAACTACTGTACTGATTGGGGACTGGGGGAGTAGAGTAATGTTTATGACCAAAGCTAACTGTAACTTCGAACTGTATTAGCTTACCCCTCACACACACGGGGATAAGCCAAATCGTATCAATAGGATACAACTGTACATCCCAAGCCGGTCATATTTATTGCCTATTCAAATCACACTATTTTACTGCTAGAAAACTGTTCATTTCTAAACTGTTTAAAAGTGCATGATTCTATTATTCATTTTAACTGTTTTAAATTAGCATGAATTGTACTTTGCTTCCTCCTGACTGGAGATACATTTTTAGGGGACATTGAGGATGCTGAGCTGTTATACAGCAGTTACTACGACCCTGTTCTGTACCCAGTAGTGCTACCAGAGTCCCCATTGGAGGACGTTGGGACTGAGACCGATGAGCCGGATGATAGATAGCTTTTCTTTGTTCAGCATTGTTGTTTATTTTAAACTCTGTTATTTATTTCAGTACATTTTCCAGTTGTATTTTATTTCAAAGTTTAATAAAGTTTCATTTCCCGAATTTGAGTTATGACAAATATAGATATTGTTGTGTGGTTACCTGCTAATGGAACAGCTTACTGCCGCCGTCTCAACAACGGTGCAGGCTGGGCATGATCCGGTTCGACCCAATTACTTGGATCGGGTCATGACATATTTTTAGTGGTGGCCCATGCAGGTCAAACAACAACTTAGGAAAACATACTTAGAAACAATTGGAACATTAGAACATTGATTTGTCACAACATAGGTCCGAATTATATATAAATAAATATTTTTGTTTGATTTTAGACTGGTAGGCTACCTTGCTTATGTGTGTATCCTAAACCTTCCAGAGAATGGCCATTGACAAGACCAATCCTGCTAGTGATGAGGTGTCATCTCCGGATCATACCCCATCTCCTCAACCAAGTCCAGGGTTTATTTCCTCGCAGCTAATTGACCGTCCCCATAATGCATCCAGTAAAGTTCTTACTACACCGGCGGATCCTACCTCTTCTCAAACTGAGCTGCATTTCCTTGAGGAAGTACCCATTCTTGATGCTCCACCAGTGCCAGCGAACACCTCCAAATGGTTGCCCTACTTCAAGAAATCCTGGAGTCCCAGAAGGCTCAAGCTGAAGCCCAGCAGGAACAGATGGATATCACGAGAGAAGTCATAAAGAACGTTAATGATGTATCCTTAGCTATCTCCAATCAAGTTGGTGCGGAACCTCACCCAAGGAGAGGTACCCCTGAATCTAGAAGATATTTGGGTCCCATCGAGTACTCTACTTTCCGGCAGTCTTGTCGTAAGAGGCTATTGGCTTGTGACTACAGCAGGAGGCCTGGTCATCAGACCGTTAGTTGTCGTAAGAGATTGGGACAATGTTTGGCATGTGGATCCGCTGAACATCGGGTAAAGAACTGCCTCTTATCTCTCCATTATACCAGAGCACCTATCCCAGCAACACCTGCTACGCCACAACCTAGGGACTCTCTTCCTATCAAGCAGATCTTGCCTCCTACCCCCATTGCAGGAGGGCATGATGCAGACTCGAGGATCATAGTGGAAGATGAAGTAGTTGGAGACTGCTCATACAAGAGCCAGAACCATGAAGATTTGTATCTAGGACTGTTGAATAGCATTATCAATTGTTATAAGAAGTTGTAACAGGATGTCCTTAGATCAATCATGAGAGTTTATTTTCTGTAATTCTCTACATGAATAAAATTCTTAGTTACACCTTTATGGTAGATGTCTTCCCTGATAGTCTTTCCGGATTACCCTAGATCGAGACATAGAATTTACTATTGACCTAGTCCCCGGCTCTTCCCTATTTCTAAGGGATGCTACAGAGTCAACCCGAAGGAGGCCAGGGAGATGAAGGACCAGATCAATGAACTGAAGGCTTTGGGATTCATTCGAGATGGAACTTCATCCTAGGGAGCATCTGTCTTGCTAGTGCACAAGAAGGATGGAACAGTACGGATGTGCATCGACTACCGGGCGCTGAATAATATCACCATCAAGAACAAGTACCCGCTGTCCCGGATCGATGAACTATTTGATCAATTGAGCGGAGCCAAGGTATTTTCGAAGATTGATCTTAGATCTGGCTACCACCAGATCTGGGTCAGGAAGGAAAATTTATCCAAGACGGCATTCAACACCAAGTATGGGCAGTTTAAATTCTTGGTCATGCTGTTTGGACTGACAAATGCTTCCACGGTATTCATGAACATCATGAACAAGGTTTTTCATGAATACCTAGATCAATTTGTTGTTGTCTTCATCGATGACATACTGATCTACTCGAAGACCGAGGAAAAGCATGAAGAGCACCTGAGAAAAGTGCTGAGTACCTTGAGGAAGGAGAAGCTCTATGATAAGCTATCCAAATGCGAATTCTTTTTAGACAAAATAGAATTTTTGGGCCATGTTGTCACAGGAAAAAGAATTTTGGTGGATCCAAAGAAGATAGCTGCTATTGAGAAGTGGACTGCACAAGCTCGGTTGCAGAGATCAGAAGTTTTTTGGGTTTAGCTGGCTACTACCAGAAGTTCGTGAAGTATTTCTCCAAGATTGCTGAACCAATGACGAAGCTTACCAGTAAGAACGATGAATTCATCTGGTCTGAAGCTTGCCAGTCAGCTTTTGAGGAACTGAAGAAGAGGCTTACCACGGCGCCGATACTTGCGCTACCCGCAGGTACCGGCAGTTTCTCAATTTATAGTGATGCTTCCGGTAAGGGATTGGTTTGCGTTCTTCAACAACACGGGAAAGTAATTGCTTACGCATCTAGGCAATTGCGGACTCATGAGAAGAACTATCCCACACATGATTTGGAGCTTGCAGCGGTGATATTTGCTTTGAAGCTATGGGAGCACTACCTGTATGGAAAGAGAGAGTGGAAATATTTACATACCACAAAAGTCTGAAATATATTTACACTCAGAAGGAGCTGAACATGAGACAGAGGCGATGGCTGGAGCTGATGAAGGATTTTAACATCAACCTGCAATATCATCCGGGTAAGGCTAATGTTGTTGCAGATGGACTTAGTCGATACCCGATGGCAATGTTCTTGACCAAGGAGCGTCATTTGCTGGAGGACATGGAGAAGCTTAGATTGGAAATTGTACTGCCTGCAGAGGAAATAAAGAAACTGGGAAGAGAAGCCATCGTACCAGGAGCTGAATCATCAATGATGCAGTTGCAAGTGCGTTCAAGTCTTATAGACAGAATCAAGGAGGCTCAATTCCAAGACGAGACGCTTTGCAAACTTAGAGACAAAGTGCTGGCAGGAACACTTAAAGGATTCTCAATCGCCAGCAATGGAGCACTGAAGAATGGTACGAGGCTATGCGTACCAACTGCCAAACTAAGGAACGAGCTGATGCAAGAAGCACATCAGCCGCAGTATTTCATACATCCAGGAGCCAACAAAATGTATCGGAATATGCATACTATAGTGTGGTGGTATGGAATGAAGAAGGACGTATCCAAGTATGTGGCTAGATGTTTAATTTGTCAACAAGTAAAAGCTAGCAGACAGAGACCAGCAGGACTATTGCAGCCGCTTGACATTCCGGAGTGGAAATGGGAGCACATAACGATGGATTTTGTGTCAGGACTGCCTCGATCCCAAGGAGGAAAGGATGCCATTTGGGTTATCATGGACCGACTGACGAAGTCAGCTCACTTTATCCCCTTCAAGGCTAGTCTATCCACCGAGAAGTTGGCAGCACTGTACATGCGGCACATCTACCGGATTTGTGGAGTTCTGGTAAGTATCGTATCTGACAGAGATACTAGATTTACCTCTCACTTTTGGAAGAGTTTGCATGACAGCTTGGGAACCCAACTGAAGTTCAGCACCGCCTACCACCCTCAGACTGACGGGCAATCAGAGAGAACAATCCAGACGCTAGAAGACATGCTAAGATCCTGCGTCCTGAAATTTGGAGGGTCTTGGGAAGATCATTTACACTTGGTAGAGTTCTCTTACGACAACAGCTACCAAGCCAACATTTGGTATGTTTCTATTTGAAACTCTCTATGGACGTTGTTGCCGTACACCACTTGCATGGGACAACGTGGAAGAAAGAGTACTGCTGGATCCAGAGTTGGTGACTGACGCAGTAGAGAAGGTGAATGTAAGCTCAGGATTGCCCAAGACAGACAGAAGCATAGGGTCGATAGTAGTCGCCGACCAGTGGAGTTTGAAGAAGGAGATAGCGTTACTATAAAGTTTTCTCCTACCAGAGGAACGATCAGTTTTGACAGAGCTGGGAAATTGAGGCCAGGTACATCAGGCCATTTGAAGTTTTAAGGCGAGTTGGAAGTAGCGTACCGGTTAGCTCTACCAGCTAATCTTGAGAGTGTGCAACGTCTTCTACGTATCACAGCTCAGACGCTACATTCCGGATCTGAGTCACACCTTGGATAATTCAGAGCTGAAGATTGGACTCCACCTTTCAGTACCAGAGAAACCAGTTGCAAGCGTAGTCAGAGGTGAGTAGAAGATCAGAATTTGAGCCATCACATAAACTCCTATTTCTTATCTTTTTGTTCTAAACTTGACTGATGCTGCTAAGTTAGCCTAGTTTTGCAATCTATTTCTTTATCAAGCTTGATCATGACAGTATTTTATTGGGTGCACCCACTAATGTATTGTCTAATCAGGACCGGTGCATGATGGTCAGATCAACCTCGTGTACTTTGGTTCGCCTTTGTATTCTTTTTCTGTATGGATGATATCATAAATAAAACTTGTCCCTAAACTGTCTCATCCACGATTGCCTTGGAAATTCTTATTATTGAACCTGAGTTACGGACATAGTACCCGTAACTGCTTGATTTGAGTTTATCCTACCCCTAACCCTGTCTTTAATTTTGGGGACGAAATTTTCTAAGGAAGGAAGATTGTGAAACCCAATTTTTTGTAAATTAGTATTATATTATTATTATAATTATTAGTATTATTTTTTAGTGTTAAAAATTATTTCGAAAATTATTAAACCTGGATTTTTAGTTGTTGACCCGAGCCCGAACCCAGACCTGAAACCTTCTCTCTTAATTTTGTTTTGCACTTTGGTTTATTAAAAAAATATATGAATTGTGGAGCTGGTCCACGAAGGACCAGCACTCCTTACAATACTCCTACTCTCTCCTTAACTCTCTCCCTTTACTTTCTCCTCACCACAGAACACTTCCTCATTTCCCATATTAAACTCATCTCTCTCTCCCCACAACTCACTTAAGACCAACACCCCCACTCCTTTTCCCCAACTCACCATTTTTTCCCACTCCCCTCTACTCCAGAACATCAAACCCCCATCCCCTCTCACTCCCTCTTCCAGAACACCCACACCCCCTTAGTTTCCCGCGCGACCCCGGCCTTCCGTCGACGTCCCGCGAGCCGCGCCCCTGCGCCTCGGTCGCTCGACACGATGTCGGCTCCTCCAGTCGTTCGCCGCCTCCAGCAGCAGGCCGACCGCCTTCGACCCCGCCGACGCCCACCGGCCGCCGACCCTCGACGCCCGTGCTGTCCCCGCGGCCTCCCTCAGCCGTGCCGCCCCTGCGCCCCGTGAGCCACGCCCCGACGTCAGCGCCCTTCCCGAGGACCCCCTCTGGCCGACCAGCCGCCTTCTCTGGTCTTCCGTGTCGCTGTTCTGTCCATTCCGACCCCGATCCGCTGTTCCCGCGGTCCCGCGACAGCGTTGTCCGCTGTCCACTGCTATTTCGAGCACCGATCTGCTGTTCCCATCGCCGATCTTTGCTGTTCACGGATTATTCTTTCTTTGTAAATCATCTGAGAGCTCTAGCCGAGCAACTCGAGGTATAACCCCTGTCCCGTCCTATTTTTTCTACTGTCTGTGATGAGAATGGTCGTTGATTCCCTCCCAGGAATTCGGTTTTAGCGACGTCGTATTCTTCGGAACCTTCGGAAAGGTTCTGTTGGTTGTTTTGGATTTTCTGGAACTTTTCGAAAATTGGTTTTTGGTATATTTTAGCCTCCGAATATTTCCCGTATTGTGCTGTGGCGTTTTTGGTTGAATTCGGACTTTCGAAATTATTTCGGGTCGTTCCGAATTAATCTGTGGATTGGTTGTGGATTTATTTTATATATATATTTTGGGATTCCCTGGTTTGGGATTTGCAGGAAAATTATCGGCATATTTTCCAGTTTTTGGGTTGACCAAAAATAGAGGAAATGCTGCCGAATTTTTCCATAAATTCAATTATATTTTAAAAATGATTTCAAAATAGATTTTGGAATTTTATTAAATATTTGGATTTTGGGCGACGACCGTATCGGTCAATGAGCCCCGGCTAAGTGCAAACGAAACTAGCTTTGCCCGGACGTTGAGGCATTAGCCTAGTTGACGATTGGACCATATCTGAGACTCGATAAATATTTACTTTATTTTTACCGTTTAATTTATTTCATAATTTATTTATTTATAATTAATTATAGTTTAGAACTAACGGCCGTTTCTGTCTTATTTCAATTTAGGTAAATAAATTGTAATGGGCATAAGCCCAGCTGGTTGTTGGTTCTGTAACTGTAATTTGGTAGCGTAGGTTTTTGGTTATTGCTGATTTTGCGAGTTTTTGTAGCGTAATAATATACTAATAATAAAAGTTATTTTTCATATAAAAATTAATAAAGACATTCTCACCTAAAATCTACCAGTTTTAATATTAATTAACGATAATGTATTTCTCACTAAAATAAGAAATTTAGTTTTATATTTATAGTTACTAAAATACAAAGTTTTAATCAATTAATCTGGTATCGACGAGTTTTCTAAAATACAAAGTTTAAAACGATCTTTCCCTCGTTATAAATTCAACGCACCAATAACCGTGTTTTGTTCGTGTTTTATTAAATAAGAATTAAAATGGATTAGGACTCAACTAGAGATTTCAACTAGCGTAGCTAGATTGGTAACCCTAGAATCTGAGTCAATTTCTCGAATGTAGGAATTCGAGGACGATTTTGAATTTCCATCTCGAAGTCTTCATCCTCTCCAGTCCAGTCTATTTTGAGGCAAGTATAGTTTGTGTTAGTTTTACAGTTATTTTAAAAATCGTTTTACTGCAAGTTTAAACCACGATGCAAACACGAAACTCTCTCGGGGAGTACTGACTGCAACTACTGTACTGATTGGGGACTGGGGGAGTAGAGTAATGTTTATGACCAAAGCCAACTGTAACTTCGAACTGTATTAGCTTACCCCTCACACACACAGGGATAAGCCGAATCGTATCAGTAGGATACAACTGTACATCCCAAGCCGGTCATATTCATTGCCTATTCAAATCATACTATTTTACTGCTAAAAAACAGTTCATTTCTAAACTGTTTAAAAGTGCATGATTCTATTATTCATTTTAACTATTTTAAATTAGCATGAATTGTACTTTGCTCCCTCTGACTGGAGATACATTTTTAGGGGACATTGAGGATGTTGAGCTGTTATACAACAGTTACTACGACCCTGTTCTGTACCCAGTAGTGCTGCCAGAGTCCCCATTGGAGGTCGTTGGGACTGAGGCCGATGAGCCAGCTGATAGACAGCTTTTCTTTGTTCAGAATTGTTGTTTATTTTAAACTCTGTTATTTATTTCAGTACATTTTCCAGTTGTATTTCATTTTAAAGTTTAATAAAGTTTCATTTCCCGAATTTGAGTTGTGACAAATATAGATGTTGTTGTGTGGTTACCTGCTAATGGAACAGCTTACTGCCGCCGTCTCAACAACGGTGCAGGCTGGGCATGATCCGGTTCGACCTAATTACTTGGGATCGGGTCGTGACATGTTCTCTCTCGTCTTATTATCCGTACCCTGAACCAGGGTACGCCAAGTGTAATAGGTCCACAAATGTCCTCTGTTGACCATAAATGTCCTCTGTTGACCACAGTTGTCCTCTGTTGACCACAAATGTCCTCTGTTAACCACAAACGTCCTCTATTGACCAAAAATATCCTCCGTTGAGTCCACTCCTGCCATGTCCTCATTACTTCTGAGTAGGAAGACTCCACGGTAAAACCTTCGTACTTGCCATGTCCTCATAACCTCTGAGTAAGTATGTCGGTTCCCCTTCATCCTATTATCCATATCCTAAGTCGGGGTACGCCAAGGATAATAGGCCCACAAATATCCTTTGCTAAGTCTCTTAGTACAGGCCCACAATTCCTCATCATGCCCCGGGAGCCCTGCTGCTCTATGGCATTCTATCTTCCGATACCCCGAACGTCTACGACCACCTTGCTGTGGAACTGTTCTAAGTATCCCTTGTCAAAATTGTTACCTGTACCTAAAACCAACGTATGCCATGGGTAATAGGTCCACAAACAAGTCTCCCATACGGGGCAAACATCTCCACAATACCACAGGCACAAACAAGCAATACAAATGAATGGTAGAATAGAAAGTACTCTTTATTTGATAGACGAAAAAAAAAGCATTACATGTTTTGGGACCACGTCCCTCTCAAAGAAAAGAGAAAAGGGAAAAAAATAGGAACAAAATCAAGAAAAGCCCGACTATAGTTCGGCATTACACAATTCCAAGAGGCGGTTTCTCACCAAGGCAGTACCCCACTCAAGCTTCTGTCTAGCCCTGCGCTCAGCCTCCTGGGACAACCTTTCCCCCTTATCCAGGTCCATGAGTGTCCGCCAGTCCTCGTCCAACCTTTTCAGAGCCGCTTCCAAGTCAGCCGAAGCTTTATTGACATTATCAGCCTCCTGGATAATCAGCCCTCTGTCGATCCGGGCAGCCTCAAGCTCAGACTCAAAGAAAGTTAACTTCCTTTGGAGCTCAAGGATCTGCTCACGCATTTCAGTAATCCCACGGGAGGCAATCGCTTCCCGAGCTGTAACATCTTCACTCTCATGGCTCAATTGATCATAGCGATCAGACAGAGTGCGGAGATCCTCCAATATAGACGGCCGAGTTTTATCCTGAGCAGCCCTCGCCTTCTCTATAGTAGTTGTGAGGGAGCCACGTTCCTGATCTATAGCGGCGGATAGATCAACCTGTCGCAGTCCCTGAAGCTGGGCCACCAGCTGATCGGTCTCCAACAATTTTGCCTCCAAGAGTGCAGCCACCCCTGCCCCACCAGGAAGGGCCTTAAGGATATCAACTTGACCCTGGGCGCATTGCCGGGCCAAGGAGAAAGAGGTCCCTCTGTCCATAGCAGCTTCTATCCCCATTTTTAAGTGACGATAGAAGCTGTCGACCACATCCTATAACGATTCGTCCAGGACCTCTGTAGAGGACGGCGTCAGAGGAAGCGTGGCCGGCAGTATCGAAGGAGTGGTGCTAGAACTTGCCACCAGGGGGGACTTCCGAGCAGAACGAGGCACGAATTGTGGCTAACTCTTCTTCTGCCACCCGAAGAGCCTGGACGCTTGGCAGGTCGGAGAGGTCGACTTTCTGGGCCGCCCGAGCAGTAGAAGACACGAGGACCATCTTCCCCTGCCCCGATTGTCCTATCACCGGACTTGTCGAACTCGAGCCCGCAGGAGGACCATCAAGACAAGCCGGAGGGGGAGGAGGTACTCCCCTCTCTGCCAGTGCTCCTTCGGCAGAGTCTGTCTCAACAAAGTCCATCCTCGGCACCGGAGAGACAGGACCTGCATGTCCAGGACAATGATCAATCGACATAACCCGAAGGATGTGATCATAGAGCAGATAAGCCTCCTCGCAAGTTAAGATTCGACTTATCTTACCGGGAGAGGAGCATCGAGGCTGCAGCTCATTCGCAGCTGGCAGGGTCTCCTCACCCGCGGTCTCCAAATTAAATTTGGCCAGCTCCTCTGACCCAGCCACCTCAGAGGGAGAGGCAACTCGATCAGCATCATCTTGACAGAACTCAATAATTTCAGGGGCAGGTTCACCAGAGCCTCCGTCATCCCGGGTCACGATCTCTGCAACTCGAGAGTCCTCTTCTTCTGACGCCTATAAGAGGGAAAGAAGATGATTAAAATCAAAGCTAGAAGAAAGAAAGGACCGATAGTAACTTATTTACCTCTGATGCGGGGTCGATTTCTTCGCCTCTTTCCTTGATAGTCAGCCCACGGTGTCTGGTCGCAGCCAGTTTCCGAGAGCGAAGAATGCCGCCAATAGAAGAAAGTTGCCTGCTACACTTCCGTGCAGGGCCGGGCGCAACGGACGGCTGATCAACCACCATCTCATCTGGCAAAACAAGCGGCTGATCCGCCCCTATATCTGCCGCCGAAAAGGAAGGGTCATCTCCATCAGGCTCGTCGCCTTCGTCATCTGCAGCATCGGAGTCCGAATCTGGCACCTCGACTATGTTCTTCCTTGTCTTGGCCCCCTGGGAACCCTAATCCAGGCCGGTACCAACGATGAAACTGGTACCTGGGTTGAAACTGACAGGGGGCTTGTTCGCCATGACGTGGTACAGAGCCGCCATATACAAGATATCTACTGACGCCTTGATAGCGGGAA
Organism: Iris pallida; assembly: GCA_029216955.1. NCBI lineage: Eukaryota > Viridiplantae > Streptophyta > Magnoliopsida > Asparagales > Iridaceae > Iris > Iris pallida. The sequence continues at coordinate 1,274,980 of JANAVB010020397.1, forward strand.
CGAAGAAAACGGTATGGGTATAGAATGTGTCATAGTAATGCCAGGCCCGGATGCCGTCTAGAAGGCTACCTTAAAGTCCAGACAAGAGCTGGGGCTATCTAGAAAAGCTGACTATATCCAAATTGTCGGGCGAACCTGTTCGGCAGATAAGGCTCCAGAAAGACAGTGTTACTGTTGCGATACATCAGATGAGAGGGGCAGATATTTTGCAGCCACAGAAGCATCTGGCCATCCAGAAGTTGAGGGGGGCCAATACCGTCAAGATGGACAGCCGCTATTTCCTCATCAGTAAAACGAGGGATAGATACGAAAATGTTGTACATGTTTGCCCTCGCCAATGCCATCCGGCAAGCACGCATGGTCTAGAATTCCCAAGACTCATTACCATAGCGGAAAATAAAAGCGTCGTCATTAGTTACACCGTCTCCAGAGCCCGGTCTCATCAAAGACGGATAATGCATCAACCGCCACCCCATCAAATAATGATAGGACAACTCGGTCCATTCAAAATCTTTTGTCACATCACGGGCAAGGACCTTGGATGTGAAAGTGCGAAGGCCACGGTGTATACTGCACACCGTGGCCGGAAGGAGAGCTAGCCGGACCCGCAAAACTAACTTCACAGCCGGAAGGATGAAATTGTGACTGATCCTCTCGATAGAACCTGCTCCGCCCGAGACTACACAGTTTTGTAACCATATCATTAAGAATCCCGCCAGGAGCACTTTCTCCGACAACTCACGGGTGACCTGATAAAAATATCCGAAAGAGTCGGTCTGACTCACAAACCTGTCACTAGAGGTGGCCACCCTCTTAGCTGATGACACTAAGGCTTTCACTGCCTCCCGGGACTGAGGACGGCGAGGAGTAACTTGACCTGAGGCATCCGTCGTAAAGAAATAGCGCACCTAGTCCTTGGTATGAGGGACATTCCCTTCCGAGCTGTTCTCCTTTTTGGCTATTTGATGACATGTACTATAATGGCACAATATCTCTTGATAAAGAGCCACGAAGCCTGGATACCGCTTTTCTAACTCTTTGAACTCCTCGTTCGTGGGAGTATACGCCTCAAAAGCTTCGTCCCCTAAGGAAGCTTGGAGATCGCATGCATTTCGTGGAACGCAAGCCCCATTTCCCCTACGGGCGTATAGAAGGTCCCCGTGCGGTGATTATACATCTCCAGCAGAGATATAAACAATCTCTTATTTATAGGCAAGCCATGGCTAGTGCCCCGAATAGCATGGTAAAGACCAATCTCATATACAGAAAGGCCTCATACCTTCGTAGAATCCACGTAGACAGATTGGTCCATGAGGGAATCGGATGTATCCAGCTGGGGAGCATCAACCGACTAATAGGATAGGAGCCCTTCCGAGCGAGTTGGTTCATAAAAGTGTCGGCTGTAGAAAATATGAAATTGGGACCCGCAACATTCAAGAACGTACCCGGGGCCAATCCCATTATAGAACGGCTGGTGTGCACCTTGCCCGCGCACACTGACTTCAGGTTGTTGTTATAATGGTTGTCCCCTACGAACATCCCACTCTGAGTAGGAGTTAAAGAATCTTCCATCTTCCGGTCCAGGGGGAGCTTATTGAACCAAGATAAAGGAAAGTGACGCTCCATCTGGGGGATGCGGATCGCCATCCCGTTAGAAATAAAACTCCAGTTCTCTGACACCTCCAGAATCTGACTGTTCTTCACAGTCAAGGCATCTCCAAAGAAGAATACGGGCTTCAAGTATTCCCCTTCTAACTTCCCCGAGGTCATCATAGCATTAAGAAAATAGAAAGGCTGATTCTTAAGGGCATTCAATCTTGCTGGAGGCTCGTCATTTGGGAACTGGTCCGCCATATGCTGAACTATATGGTCGTACCTATAGCCCAGAGTAGCTTGGGCGCTGCCTACTAGGAGCTCTCCAGCAGCATTAACCGACAAATTTACTGAGAAGAAGACAGAAAAAGATAAGTTAAAAGGATGGACAAAAAGGAACTAATGGGTGCTTTCGAGCTTATGCGGCTCTAAGCCTCATGCGGCTCAGGAGAACACTTATGCGGCTCCAATTTATGGAAGCCTCATGTGGTTCAAACCCAGAAGAACATTCATGCGGCTCCACTTAGGGAAGGGTCATGCGGCAGTACTTTCATAGGGCCCGCAGGGATCGGATAAGTTCGTGCGGACCACGTGACAAACAAAAGTGGGCGAATCTATGCGGCTCAGTGTAGCTTATGCGGCCTTGTTGGCGAAGCGCGTATACGGCCACAGTGGTTATTCTTATGCGGCTCGCGGCTCGACCATAGGACGAACATGCGGCTCACATGAAGATAAAGGCTCATGCATAAAGCATGCAATGTAGCCATAGCAGTTAAGGTTCTTTAAACCCACATAAAGTCCTTACCAGCAATAGGAGGATGAATGTTAGTGTGAGCTGCGGGCACGACGACCGGCGGAGGAATGGCCGCGGCTGAAGTGGAGGCAGTATTCTTCGACGAAGACGTCGCCTTCTTCGCTGCAACGGTCTTCTTGGGATCCATTGGCAATTAAAGAAGAAGATGACAATAGAGCAGGGAAAATTCGAAGTAAAGGAGAAAGTAAAGAAGTTTTCTCTCTCAAACTCCTCTTATTTATAGGAGGACAAGAGAGGGGGAGAACACATAGATTGATAACCGCCTCAGAAAAGACGAAACCGACTCCTCGGATTTCGGCCCCTCTTTCATAAAGGAGATTCACCCAGGGCATAAAATCCAAAAGATTTAATGAGCCGACCCTTGGGATCTCCCGTAAAAGCGGCACTAAAATGAATTCGAGGCAATTAATGATGCGCACACGTGGCAAGGAGCTATGCAGCTCGAAAGTTCCTGCGGCTGATTGACTCAATGCGGCCGAAACATCCATGCGGCTGAGACATCCATGAGGCTGAGACACCCATGCGGCCGAGGCATCATATGCGGCCCGAAGAATACATGGCCATGCTTCTTATTCAAAGTATTTCAATTTTACAAATTGAAAACTTTGAAGGGGGTCTTGTAGAAGCATGAAAAATAATAATAAAAGATCCATGCGGCCAGAGAGCCCCATACGGCTCAGAGAATTCATGCGGCTCAAGGATCCATACGGATCAAGGATCTATACGGCTCAAAAAAGTCCTATACGGCTCGAAGAGGAGCCACGTGGCCTGCAAACAGCTTTCTCGTTTGTCCTTTACTGCATTAAAGGTATTGAAGGCTGACAGCTCTGACAAGGTGACAGTTCTGACACAAAGATATCATTATGACTTCCTCATAATGACAGACTCTTTGGGAAGCGAAGAAAATCTCTGACACGATCTCCAGAGAGTTAGAAACCGTCATGCGGCCTTGACACGTGGACAGTCGTATGCGGCCCAAGTGGAGACTCCCCCACGCGGCCCAAGCGGAGGCTCCCCATGCGGTTCACGAAGATCAGCCCCATGCGGCTCACAAAGATTAGCCCCATGTGGCTCACGAAGACCAGCCCCATACGGCTCACGAAGACTAGCTCCATGCGGCTCATAAGGACTATCTCCACGCGGTTCACTCATGCGGTCATCCACACTCATACGGCTCAAATTATTACCATACGGTTCAAATGGTCAGGGGGACCACTCTTAGGCAGCCTTGACACGTGGCCATCCTTATGCAGCCCAATGAGGAGTAACTCTCCTCGGCTCAGATTTTTACTGTTATGACACATGGCATGATAGCAGGGCACATGGCATCAGATTGGTCAAAATCCCTCAACAAATCCCAATAAAATATTGCGATCAAATCAGATCATTTCAAATAAGCTAATTAAAGAAACGTATCTAGGAATCCGAGGTTGGCATGATAAATCAGGAGGATTTATGTCAATCAGCATTAATTACCCATAAAAAATTTGATGCAATCACATTTATTGCTCAAATCTCGATGAACGGCCCAGATCCAATGATCCTTAGCCGCCGACTTTCAAGAATGGACAATCATTGTAAACCCTAATGAGGCCCCCCACTCTTATAAATAGCAGGGTGCCATTTCCTTGCGAACACACACAGACAGATACAGAGAGAGATATAGAGACAGACGCACATAGAGACATAGAGAGCCAGAGAGCCTGAAAAGAGAGCATTTCTTCATCAACGCCAAACAGTTCTTCTACAGAGCCAAGGTTGCACCCGATCGTCCAAGGAGTAAGGCAGAACGGCCGCCGCTTTTCTGAGCCTCTACCGTCACCCCTCAGAATCTAAAATAAACAATTGTACTTAGATTGCTGTACCTAGATTTTCGTCCCTAGGCTTTCTTTGTACAAGCGAGTTTGTACTGTGAAGTAAAAGTCCAGTCCTCCGATAATTGTTCTGCTCTTTTATATTTCATGGCAAACATCGGGGACCAAGCTTGCCCCTATCCTTGCTGATATAGGACGAGCACGTGCAATGGGGAGTAGCAGGAAGGAAGGCGTCGCGCCCATAATTGAACCAGCTGTAGCATCGCAAAAGAGAGTTGTAGTTGAAGAGCCTATCATTGCACCGCCTCAGAGGGAGGACACTGAAGAACCTCTTCCTACCGTTCCTCACAAGAGGAAGGCTCCTACCGAGCCGGTGCCACGGCCAAAAAGGACCAAGGTGGTTGTTTCCCGGAGGAAGAAGGTTATGGACGTGGGTGCCTGCTCGCCTCCTTCCAGAAGGTCTTCTCGTCAGACGGCGCTGCAGGCCGTTGCCATTTGAGAGGCGGACCCTTTTCTAGACTCCATAGCCGCTCTGGTCAAGCCTTTAGAAGTTTTCTCACCTTTGCGTTTGTCCTTTGCACAGGACCCGAAAGTTGTAGCTGAGGTAGGTGTCTCCTACTCTGAGGAGGTGGAGGTGGCGACAATATCCCCTGCTCGTCCTCGACTGTTGGATGAGGGCGGGTCTTCTTTGGCTGTAAGACCTGTACAACGGGGTGAGCAGGGCAAAGGCCCAGACCCTGATGACGGTCAGAAGATCAGTTTCTCCTATGACATATGTAATACCCAGTTTTCCAGATGAGGGTAATTTTGAAATTTTGTAATTATAATTATTATTTATTGATAACTATTTTATATTATGATTTTTGGTGATTTTTATTCATTTTTAAACTATTTAAAATTATGACTTGTGATTTTGACATTTTACTATTGTTTGGTTTTAATTTCGAGGAATTTGTCACCCCCAGTTTTCAGGAATAGGGGTATTTTTGTCATTTTATATTTTTGAAATATTTTTGAAATTTATTTATTATTTATGATATTGTTTTGGGGTTATTTGAGTCGGGTTCAAATTTCAGCTCAATCCGACTTGAAATGGGGACCCGGGGGTAGTGTTGACTTTAGTGGACCCACATATTAGTTAGCCATGGCCCATATGATAGAAATATTTTAGTTAGAGGTTAGATTAATTATTATGGATAAGGTTAGTGTGATTGGAGACTTTAGAATGACTAATTTAGCCCCAACAAATTAGCCCTTTTCTAATACTAATAAAATAGGTTAGTTGGGGCATTTTGGACCTTACCATAATAGGACAAATAGCCCCATATGGCCAGCCACTTTGGGAGAGGATAGGCTCAAGTTCATTTCATTATTCTCATCCACACTCTCGCTCTTGTTCTTCCCTAAATTTCTAGAGAGCAATCCCTAGCAATTTCTCCACCAAATCCTTTCATTTCGCCACCAAATCTTCTTTTTTCCTTCTCCATTCTAGCCAAGGAGGAAGCTACCCAAGTTTGGGAGGATTCGGAGCTCGTTCGTGTCCTTTTGGAATCTCTACGTGTCGGTGTCGCTCCGGAAAGGCTTTTCTTCGATTCGATCTACCGGGAGGTATAAATCCCTTCTCCTTTTCATTTCCTCATGCATATAGGTCTATTTTGAATCCATTTGAATCCATAGGAATGACCCCCATGGTTGTATCTCCATTTGTGTCTATTTCGTGTCCATTTGGAGGTCATAGGAGTGTCCTTTGTGTTGTAATTGTGTCCATGTAGAAAAATCCTAAATTTGGGCACACTATGTGTTGTTGTTATGTATGAATGAATTATTACATGTTTAATCTCATATTTTTGTATTGGAGATGTGTTCTATAGTGTCTCATATATATATATTAGTGTAGAGAGTGAGTTCTTGCTATATTATGTTATATACTTGTGTTCTTTTGTCTCAAACTACCCAAATTCGTTATAATTTTTATCCAAGTTTTTAGTAGACAACTTAGAAATGTCATAACTTTTAGCTTAAAACTCCGATTTATCTCCTGTTTTTTTAAAAGAACCGTATCGAAGTTAGCTTTCCAAATATATATTTTAATAAGCCAAATTCTTTCTATAAGTTTCTGTAGAATTATTTGAGTGTCAGCTGTACGAAAGACGAATGCGTTTCGGTATTTTCGCGATTCCGGGAGCTTCCGGACACGAAAATGCGATCCGTTTGAAGTTTCGGAAAGCTAACATGAAGTACTACAACATACTTTAATCCTAGAATTTAGTGAATGCCCAATTGGTACAGTATTGGTTTTAAGTAAAAGAGTGACTATACGATATATGCATTTTGTGTAACCTATGAGCCTATGTAGTATAGATATTAAATAAATATAGAGTATGTAATGCATGATATATTAGATGAATGAAATAATATATAAATGATAGATATCCTCTTTACATTAATGTATATATATGGTTGAATGCAAGCATGTAGGAATGCAATTAATATAATATATGTAAGCAATGCATAAATGCATGAATGAAAGAATGATATACAATGCATGCATGAAAGTATATAATGAATGCTAGATATAAATGCAAGGTATATATTTAATGATAGATATAAATGCATAATGTATAAATATTGTAAATGCAATATCAGATTTCATATGTAGACATAGAACCAATGCATAGCTGATATTTAGATTGAATGTTAGTTCATTTTAGGTTGTTCGAATACTGAACTGTCCATGTAGGCATATATACCTTCCTTTTCCTATTGCCAAGCCAATTTCAGTTTTCAATATAGTAGAATGTCTATGAATGTAATGTTAACCTTCAACCCCTTAATTTGAAATGTTAGTTAATTTCAGTATTAGAAAATGTATGAGCTGTATGCATATGGGATGTTGGCTTAATGGCAGATTTCAGATAACATGGTTTATTTTATGTGGTTAGTTACACCAGTTTATGGGATAGCTCACTTTATTTTATATGTAAATGTGGAACTAAACTGAGAATGAACTTCACCCTCTGCACAAGGACACCCCACTCTATATCAACCACCATGCCATGTAACCCTTCTCTAAATGATTGCTATAATATATATAGATTTATGTAAAGTATAGATGCATGTTAGTTATAACTTAAATAGTCTCTACTCTAATATATATAGATGTATACTTGTAGCCATGCATGTTAAGTATAATACATATGTAATATAGATGGGTTAGCTTTGTGCCATGTGTAGTGTAAACTCATAACTAGTGTTGATTTCTCCTTTCATGTACACACACACACACAGGTTTCACACCCTCAAGTGACACTCTCATGTCACATGACACACACACACATACACTTGAACACATGCACTTTCATTCTCCTTTTTTCTTATGGATATGTGTACACACACACACACACACACACACACACACACACACACACACACACACATATATATATATATATATATATATATATATATATATATATATATATATATATATATATATATATATATACATATGTGCATGTTAGACTCACATTTTTAATATATCCTACAAATATATGAGTGCACTATATTATATTAGATACATTTATGGACATGTGTGTATATATGTGAGATGAATATATAGGTATCCTATATATTATAATATGTGGGTGTATTATATTTTAGATATATATATTGTTATGTATATGATATGTGAAATATGTATGATGTGGACTATAGGGCATAGGGCCTATGTGTATGATATGAATACACCAATGTTGTGTGTTGATAGTCTAGTATGACTTGTGATTGGTGTGTGATTGCTAGACTAGGCTTGGTTAGGCCTAGTGAGACTTGTTAGACTTGTTTGGCTTAGGCTTGACCTAGTTTGACCAATCTAGTTGACTAGAGTTGACCGAGAGGTGACTTTGGTCTAGTTTGACCTAGACAGCATGCAGATGCATTGTAGATTACATTTATCATCCCATGTATACATCTTGACTTGTGTTGCTCTAACTAGGAGTCAGGTACCTCATCTCGGACAGTACATTTACTTCAGACATTCAGATACCAGGCGAGTACATTCTCTGACCGTTTCATACTTGTCTGGATTTATATTCTTGCTCTAGATTACTGTACTTGATGCTGACACGTTGTTATCACGGATTGGTACTATACGGATCTTCTTTTTGGGATGGTATCACATCAGTCCCAGGGATAGACCATTGTACATTATTGTATAACATTATACAACCATTGTATAACATTATACATCTATTGTATAATATTGTACATCCATTGTATAACATTGTACACTATTGTGCAAGATAACGTAACTGGAGTGGATCCTTGTGTATTGATTGGGGAGGGGGAGTAGAATTGGTTATGTAATCAAATACTATTGTACAAGATTGTATAACTATTGTATATGTCTATTGTACACCCACGTACAATGGAGTTACCATTGCATTTTCCTAGACCGTTTCATAACCATATTGTACTCTAAATCACAGTAGGCTTACAGTTCTTACTTATCCTATATAGATATTTCCCATTATCAAATCTCTGCTGTTTTCATATACATTCTTCTTTCAGCGTTTCATGTACCTTACTTTATTGCATGCTTTATATTTCCTAACATGATATGAACTGCGTGAGATGTTTTGTGCTCGATCCCGTCCTGACTGGACCTGTTAAAAATTTTTACAGAGGATGATGAGGAAACCTGCACCCTTACTTGGAGCTTGCCTAGTTGACACTCGCAACTTGGACCCCTGCAGAGGTTCAGGCAGCTGCTCAGGATGATACCTTGTATAGTGTAGAGAAAGAGAGAAAAAAATAACGAGAACTGCAAGAAGAAGAGGAGGAAGGAAGAAGAGAAGGACGGCGGTTGCGGCCAAGGAAGACGGCGGTGCCGAGGTGGGGAAACGGCGGATGGCGGTGGAGGAATGGGGCGCGGAGAGGAGAAAGGGGTTTTTGGACGGTGAGTCTCGCCGGAGACACGGCGGACGGTGGAGCCGCTGGAAGGCGGCGCTCAGGCAGAGGGTGCGGCTACGTCGGCAAGGTGGGGCGTGCGGCGGATCTCGGCGAAGGGAAGGCGGTGAGGAGGCGGAAGATGGAGGGCCAGCGGAGGAAAGGGGTTCGGGAGATGGCGCGGCCGGGCTCGTCGGTGAGCGGGCGGCGGAGGGTTCGTCGGGGCTGAGGAAGGCTGCGGGGAGAGTACATCGGCCAGAGACGGGGGTGCACTGCGCCTCCGACGCGGTGGCGACAGCGGGCTTGGTAGCGGAGAGAGCCAACGGCTGTCGAGAAACGCGGCGCTGCGGGGCAGCGACCAGGCGCTACTCGTGGTGGAGGGCGCCGACGGCTAGGCGAGGTGAGTGGTGGTGGTGATTTCAATTTAGGGTTTGGTGGGTTTCCGACGAAGGCCGTGATTGGGGGTTGTGTATTTTTATCTTATTGGGGTTTTCTGGTCGCCCGTGATTGTGGTGGCGACGATGATGGTGGAGGTTTGGGTTGGCTGTGGCGGCGGTCGGTTTTCTGGCCAGTGGTCGTGGCCGTGCTGGTTGTTGGCAGTGGTGGCGGTGATGGCGAAGGCGATGGTATGCTGGTGGCGGTGTGGTGATGTCGGGGGCTTGCCGGTCGTGGCGGTGATGGGATGCCGGAGATGGCAGCAGTATCCGGTGGAGGCTTCGGCCGAAATTAGGGTTAGGGTTAGGATTAGGGTTTGGATTATGACGGGGTGTCCGACACGGACTGGGTTGCTGTGTCGAGATCGTGTCCGATATGTGGACACGAAGAAGGTGAAAATTTAATTGTAATAGAAATAAAAATAGTGGAAGGGAAGGGGAACACCGACACGATGCACGGTTTGGGTTGTAGAAATTTGGTGGATGAATCATGAATTGGAGGAGTACCTGCCTATTTATAGGATGTGGGAATTTCCAATTAGATAAGAATTAGGATTCCTTTAAACCCAATTTAGATATTTCCTAATTTAATACAAAAACAATCCAAATCCAAATACAAATCAAATTTAAATCAAATTAAATTTTTAGTTTAAATCAATGGGATAAATCAAATTACAAATAGTTAACTATTTAAATAAATCCAAAAATCAAATCAAGATTTAAATGGCCACAATAACTTCCAAATATATTTTTCAAAATATCAATAATAATAATTTCAAAAATAATAAATATTTTTAAATATCTTTTTGAATAATAAAATATTAATATTAACAAATCTTAAAAATTATATTTTTATTTAAAATAGACTAATAAATAATTACGAAATATATGTATGCACGAATAATGTATACATGATTATGCTTTTTCTAGTATACAATAAAATATTATTTATGATTAATAACTGCTAAAAACAAAAGGTTTGTTATAGTAAGAATAATAATTATATAATATTTTAAAAGTGTATAATAAAATAGAAAAAAATGTTTTCATAAAATATGAACGCTCGCACATATTCGTACTCGACGAGCAACTACGAAAAATAAAATTTCGTGCACGACGTACAATACGACTATGTGACGTACAATACAAAAATTTTAAATCAGTACCAAATTCAATAAAAAAAATAGTAGAAATTTAGGGGTTTTACACAAGGCCTATGCGTCCACAGCAAAAAGACAGGCCCCAACTCGTATAGTACGGGGCTATCTTCAAGGACATCACAGAACTTAGGTGTGGGGGTTGCCCCTGCACATGAACTAAGTCTGGATGCGCCTACTCTCCTTACGAACCTACATACAAAGCTCGGTGATGCATGCAACATGGGTTGTAAGACAAAACTCCCCTCCGCTGACTTGCGCGACATGATAAATCATAAGCGTAAAGCGAGGAAGAACATAACAATTCATAGTGCACTTTCGTGCACCAATATTGTTATCAACTGTTGTTGCTCCAAAGCAACAAGAGTGGCTCAGAGAAAGTCCTTGTTTCGGCAGATGCATTTCTCTGACGACGAGAAGCCACTATGTGTTTCATCCAACATGGCTTCATGGGGTCCCCCTTACGGAAGCCTCAATCAAAGACAGTGGACTACGAACCCAACTTTTTATCTTAGCTCCGCGAGAAGAAGAAGGAGAAGTCTACCAATAGATGGCAACAGACTGTCATATTCGAAGGAGTTTATATGGGCACTCGATCAAAGGCAAGATTTCGTATGGACGGCGAAGATTCCCAAGCTGGGGGTAGTATTCCCTCAGGGTCTGAAGCAGATGACCCCCACATTGGGGGTAGCCTTCTAGAGGACGATGATCTCTTCGAGTCCGATGACGACTATCTACCTCCTCTACCTGAAGAGGAAGGACTTGCCCACTCAGAGACAGACAGTATCAGCACCAGTTATACTGTTTTCTCTGTTCATCCCCGCATGTTATCTACATACATGATGGACGGAGAAAAAACTGAAGAAGAAAGCAACCAGACCAGAAAACGGCTAGAGGGTCTTGAAACAGCATTCGCCAAGGTCATCGATATGCTTACCAGTATCATGGCGGTTCAAGCTGCTGGGGCTGTTCTTCCACCTCAACAAAATGTCTTGGCTCACGCTAGTCCGGCTCACAGCAACAACACTCCTTCACTACAAAAGGAGTATTATTTCGTTGCATCTCCTCCAAATCTTGCAAATGTCGGGGTGGTCCTTCGCCAACAACGTCTGACAACCGTTCAGCAGCCGTTTTCCAACACCTGCTTAATCAACAGGATGTAATTGATTCCTTGGTCGCTCGCCTCGACACCATCTCGTATAAAGACGAGCTTCAGAAGATGGGGATATCTCAACCGTATACCCCTGAGTAGGAGAATGCTACTTGCCCTCCTAACTAGAAGTCGCTGACGCTGAACTCATTTGACGGTTTGACTTCTTCTCGTCAACAGATGACGTACTTCAACATGCAGACTCTGCACTTGCCCAGAGACGATCCGTTCCTGTCGAAGTTGTTTATTATCACCTTGTCGTGGTAGCCTTCGAATGGTTCTACAGTTTGTCTGACGGGTGTATCAATTCATTCAAAGACTTGGAGAGGTTGTTCCTCAACAGGTTTTATGCGAGTGGCATGCATGTTAGTATGTCCACTCTCATCGAGACAAAGAAAAGGAGGACTGAGTCTGTCATCGCCTTCATAGAATGCTTCAGGCGGCTAGTACTGAAGATGCCCTTCGGCTTACCAGACTCAGAACTTATGGATACTTGTCGACATAACTTCTTTCCTACAGTAAAGTTTTGTCTAGGTATACATAAGTATGATACATGGCCCGCTTTCATTAGGGCCGCTGATGCTGTTGAAAATGACGTTCCTAACTTAGAACTACTGGGGTTGAAGACACCCAAATCCGAAGATAAGGGCAAGCATCCTCAAACTATCCCTGTTCATAGGGGTAAAGGGAAAGAAGTCTTGAAAGTCGACACATCCAAAGGAGCTTCCAATTCTCAGGGCACCTCCGACAAGCCTAAGGAGACCTTATCATTTGATGAAGACGATGTCATTACCATCTTCCACACATTGACGAAGGGTAATAAGCTGACATTGCCTCCACTACGACGTCCTGCAGAGGCTGTAATGCCCTGCTCCGTACGGTGCATTACGATGAGTCGTTGACTCGTAGAGTTGCATTAACCCGATGAAGTATCGATGCAAATCGATGCAAGTGTTATGTTGGCCAAAGGTAAGCTTTGAGTCGATTGGAATCTATGAGGCTAATCGTCGTAAAGGATAAGTCCGTTTGAACAAGTGTTGATGTTAGTTGATCTGGTGTGCAGGCTATGCCTTTATGCTGGATTACGGATCGTGGCATGGGCACGATAGGCCAAATCAATCGAGTAGTTCAAAGAAATGGCTAAGTCCGAGAGTTAGCTATGCAACCAAATTATGGAAGCGAGCCGCTTCATCTCGGCGAAACGGTAAGGCGTATTGACTTAAGGTGGGCGGGTTCTTGACCCTCTCTCCCTATTCCTTCACGTCTAATAAAATATATCATTGTATGCTTAAGATGTTATCGAGTTAGCGAGCGTGGCTCGGCAACGAACGGTACAAGTATGTGTCGAACATTAAGATAGAACATTGAACAATCGAACAATTGAATCGATGTACATCAAGTGCACGGGTCGCGGTAGGCGGTGATAGTAGAACATTGAAAGACAATATCGAGATGTGCATCACGTACATGTCTACGAGAACATTGAACACTAGGCGTAGAACATTGATTTTGTGCTGAACGTGCCCTCGTGCACGGAAGCTAAAGAATAACTAAGTAACTACGGAACTAGGCTATGAGAATAACTTATGAATGGTATACGTTAAATATGAGTATGATATGACTAAGCCGTTGGGTGTCGTGCATCAATATGGATGTGTTGGGGCATAACGCCGACGGGGCGTGAGATAGGGACGGTGGATTATGTTTATGAGACGCGAATATGTTTATGGAGCGAGACTATGTTTATGGAACGTGAATATGTTCGGAACGAGATTATGCTTATGGAACGGAGGATTGGTTGGAATGTTATGTGTGTTTGCTATAGCACGTATTGCATGGTCAATGGACTCGGATGGTCCGTGCACGGGTGCAGCTTCCCTCGGACGGTTACGACCGGAGCACCGGGACCGTTCGGTCTAGAAGGTAATTATGTGTGGTATTTATGGTGTACATCATTCGGATGGATTGCGATCGTCCAGTGCTGTGATAAGCTATGATATCCATAAGTTTGGGATCCTTCGGATATTGGGCTAGCAACCCGTATTGAAGTGATCATAGGCTTACACATAAGAGATGCCAAGTCTATTACGGTGAGAAATACCGTGACCTTCATATAGTTAGGGCCGGTGGGCTGAGATGAGAGTTGGGTGCAGGCGCAGGGCCTGCCACCCTTATGCATATGTTTACGGTTATGATTGGTTGGTTGCATGAATCATATGATTGCTTATGTATTCTAACCATGGCAGGCTAGGCAAAAAGGAATGGAAATGAGCACGAAATACTATGTTATGTTCATATTATGGCTAATTGTATCTGCTGCAGGAATACGGTATGGGACACATTTATGATAAGTTACTATATATAAAGATTGCCATGAAACTGATCCTATGGCTAAGTAGAAAGATCACCAAATGATGATACATGTTTCACTAAAGATAATTAGTGTTTGGTTTGGGTGCGAGCGGGTCTTGATCAGTGCAAAGCGAGGATGAAAGCACTAATCCCCCACTAGTTTATGTGCAGGTTCAGGTATGTTTGGTTCGGGATGGAGCTTGGCTTGGACGTGCCGAGGCATGGGGTCCTTGGCGTTCAAGAGGAGCTACCGCATAGGCGTTCGGACTTGCGACAAGGAAATGTCGGCCGAAGACTACTTGGTGGCTATAAAGAGGCATAATGTATGGAACAATGCAATCCTTTGTGAGCTAGAAAGATCATGAGCGTTGTAGCCAATTGGCATGTTAAGTTTGGCTATTCAGAGCCTTTGTAACCTTCAGTTCATTATGAATAAAAGAGATTCTTATTGTATTCCTTGTTTCCTTCCGCTGCTTATGTTACGACTTTGAGATAATCACTACGTGAACCGTTATCTTGCCTTGCACGAGCGCAACTCCAGGCTCGTGCGGCATTACGCCCCAGCGAGGATGATGATTCGGGTAAAATCTAGCGAGGACGAGCAATTTTCCGAATCGGGGCGTGACAAGTTGGTATCAGAGCGGTTCCATCCTTTGGACCGTGCATAAATCTCTTTGACCCTCGTTGCTTCGCTATCGAATTCAGTTAACTCTAAGTTATTTTCGCAACCGCATGGCTCATGGATCTGCTCGATGCTACAATGGATGTTCCTTACAATAAATCTATATTAAGTGCGTACGTCTGCCACAAGTATGTCGTGACTATCACGCTATCTCCGGGTGTCATCGGAGAGTGTTGGTTGTACGAAGTGCAACGGATTATGAGATTAAGGTTTTCCGAAGTGCCACAAAGCTGCAATTCGTCGGTCGTACGAAGTGTAACGAATATGGTAATATTGGTTGCATGAAGTGCAATGATACGTGTATTGTCGGTCGCACGAAGTGCGAGAAGTTATGTATTGTTGGTCGCACAAAGTGCGAGGAGATATGTGTTGTTGGTTGCATGAAGTGCAACGGATCGATATGTGAGACGATGCGTGTTATGTTGCTATGCGAACGGTTATGTGTTGTTGGTTGCACGGAGTGCAGCAAGTCGTAAATCGTTCGTTGCATCAGTGCAACGAGTCGATATGGTATGATGCGTGTTGCATGGCTATGCAGATGGATAGCGATATGTTGCACGGGATTGAGTAAAGGCCTTGAGTATCGAGAATGAGTTGTTGCACTAGTTACAACGAGCGAGATTGGAAGATCGTAGATGCGATAGTAATGAGCCGAGTTGGTCTCTAAGTCGAGTTGAGTAGCGAACGTTTATGTTGGCCATATGTCGCGTTGAGCTTTGAATAAGCGAATGTTGCGGATGTGATCGATATGATCGCCAAGATATGGTTAGAGTGAATGCGTGTCAAACTTGAGCGAACGCTAGAGCTGGGATCGGAAGGATCGCCATACGGGATAGTTGATTGAGGAATAGATGTCGGTCCTGTGCGCAATATAAAGTCGAGTAATGACTAGATTTTTAGTGGTATATGCAATACCACTTGTGCGATCAGGGTAGCGAAGTACTGTATCGATAAGGATAGGCTCGATTCTGAGTGGTATATGGAATACCACTTAGCGATAGCTATGTTAAGCCGTTTGTGACTTGCAGTAGAATGCATCGATACGAATGTGTTGATTACGATAGGTTTGTCCTCAACGAACGAAGTAGTACCAAGACTTGAGTGGGAGTGACTTGATGGAAGTCGATGCAAGTATGTCTTGATGAATTGATTTGAGCGATTATGCATGAAGTCGTACCTATGGATGATACGTCGGACGAGGAGTCCTTAAGTGTAAGTCGAACGATAGGCGGAGCATAACGAGGGAATGTTGCATTGAGGAGATAGTCGACCCGGTCGAATGTACGTGAGTTAGTACGAAGACATGTTCGAAACGTGTTGAGTAGGTACGAAGAAATTGTATGAACGAAATTAGTTTAGTGCGATGAATCGGAAGCACGATTTGGAAGTGCGAGTTAGGGATATGAGAATGAATATATGAATTGGAATTGTGTCGCGATTAAGGTGGTTAGTTACAACGGAATGGGTCTTGGTACATGAGACTTGATTCGTGTTTGAGTTCGGATGATGATAGTGATTGCAACGAATTGGAGCTTATGAGAAAGGAAGATGTTCAAGTTATGCATATCGACAATGGTATTGGGCGTATCAAAGACGATATGCAATAACTCGGGGATACTCTGATCGAATGAACAAAAATTATGTTGAGCACTGTCGTTGGGTGAATAAGATGCAAGTTAAGTTGAGGGCAGTTTGGATGATGACGGTTGGAATGCTTTGAAAAATTAAGAATGGATAGATATTACGTGGATGAAAACGAAAGTGTTTGGATTGCTTCGTGGACAACCACTATATTCACGTTCTTATCTTGTGCGAGTGCAACACCAGCCTCATACATGCGTCACATCGGATTTGGAGTGATCATTCCGTATGAGCGCGGACATGGTGATTCATGTCACAGGAATGGTCGAACTCAGAAAATCAGGAAGTGGCACTTTGTACGTTTCGACTTGTGGTTTGATATGAAGGCGAATTTGAGGATTGTACGATAAGCCTAGAAGTGTGTTAGATATTGGCCGTGAGTGGATAGAAGGAGTGTTTTATTTGAAGGAGTGTAGAACTGAGAGTTTTATATGAAGGAGTGTTTTCTGCTATAAAAAGTCGGAAATAACCATTTTTACTGAAATTGTGGTGTAAAAAGATTGCTGACTTCTGATCTTCCTTATGGAGATAAGTCATTTCCTGTATGGAATAATGACAATCTACTGTGACTGTAAAGGATGGCTCACAATACTTCCGATAGAAAGTTTATATAGACCCATCTTTCTCTACAATAGCTTTGTTTTGTTCTAGCATTTCAATTTTTAGTTGGTAGGTGGAAGTTTGCAATTGGAATGTTTGGTGAGAGTCCTTACTGTTGGTAGCCTAGTAAAAATGGCTTGTCTTAATCACCAGATTAGCGTTAAATTCCATATTTTGAGTAAAAGAAATATCTCTATTGTGCCTACTGAGCCTTCATTGATTCTTATGATTTCGATATTTCTACAAAATTTGGAAGTACATGTTTTGGTATGAACTAGTTTTGTCTTATATTTAGCTGAAAACATGTTTAAAGCATGTTCTTTCATAAACATTTTTTCTTTGCATTTGATAGGCTAGTGAAGTGTGAAAAGTGGATCCACGATGATGATAACCGGTCAGAAGAGTCGAAGACAACATGGTGGTTAAATTATTTGATTGGTCGAACAAAGGTCTCCTTTGACTAGCCATATCCCTTCGTAGAAGATAAGCTCTTTGTTCTCGCACTAAGTGCTGGTTTGGATGGCTATCATGTCAATGTTGATGGGAGACATGTGACTTCTTTTCCTTATCGCACTGTGAATCCTTTGTAGTTAGAAAAGTATTTTTAGTTGATGTTTACAAATTGCAGTCCCCAAACTTTGTTTTCTTATAGCTTATTAGGATTTGTTCTCGAGGATGATATTGGCTTTTCACTGAATGGGGATTTGGAGATCATGTCCATTTGCAGCTTCATTAGTACCCACATCACATCCTAGTTATGCCCCTCAAAAGAATCTCGAGATGTCAGCCCAATGGCAGGCTCAACCACTTTCAGAAGGACCTGTTGAGCTTTTTATAGTCATTCTTTCAGCTGAAAACCATTTTGTCGAGCATTAATTGGCTGTGGGGAAGTCTTGCATGTCAACAATAAGGAAGTCATCAAGTTTGGTGGCTCGATTTTTCGTTGCTCCGGTACTTTCGGAAACTTTAACTGTATGTTTCAAACTGATTGTGCGTTTGGCTCAAGCCTTTTATATAATATGGAGCCTTTTTTTCTCTTGTAGCACGGAAGAAAAGAAGTGAATATAGAACTGAAGAAAGAGGCAGAGTTCTTTGTCGACATTGTTATAGTGCCTTGTATGGATAGCTATGATCTGGTTGTCTTGAAGACAATTGCCATATGCGAATATGGGGTTGGTGAAAGAACGGCTTAAATGTTGAAGCATTGTTAATTTATGACTAAGACTTTCAGCAGCTAGCTTTTGTTCCCCTAATGTTTCCTTTTCCCTTTGTTTTGTTATGCAGCTTCGTATAGTTTCTACCAAGTAGTAATGAAATGCGACTATGACACATTTGTCCGGATTCAGTGATGAAAGAAGTCAAGAAAGTCCCAAGTGAGAGAAGCCTCTATGTGGGGAACATGAACTATTACTACAAAGCTTTACGTACTAGGAAGTGGGCAGTGACATACGAGGTATATATATTTTTATCAATATAGTTGGGCTCTTATCTGACCATTAACAGAAGTGTATATGTTGTGACATTTTTTCAGTCCTGATTAGGAGTTGTGGTTGCAAGAATGGACCACTTATTCTCCTTTCCAATTGGTATTTCAGTTTAATTATAATCTTGATTTAGGACTTTTAACTTAATTTTTTTTCTTCTGTAATGTTCTATGGTATTGCATTTGTATATATAGTTATACATAGAGTCTTAGATGTCAAAACATTTTTATTTTACATGTTGAAGCCTTACTGATGTAGCATAATTTTTTTCTTTCCTTTTTTCGAGAGAGTTATCTTTTTTGTTCTCTGATATGATACTTTGGCTTATAGGTGGCTCTGAATCAGTGGCTTCATCAGAATTTTGAGTTAGGTTGTCTCAATATATGAGGATCAGTTCTAGTTGTCTATCCTATGCAGTAAAAAGCTGGAGGATCCACTTGACAGTAAAAAAATTGTTTGGTCAAAGATATTCACTATCTAGAGATTGACAACAACACCCTCATTTAGTTATATCTAGATCAACCAAGTTCCCTTGCCTGTCAAAAGAACCAAGGAGTTAAGAGCTTTGACGGGATGGTAATTTCTTTCTTAACTAAAAGCTTCTAGTAGATTTATATAATAAACCATCTATGTTGTGTGAAACCTTGATTGCTGATTGTGTAGATAGCTCATAGCAGGTATTACTAGTCTTATGGTAATAGTACTCAATTGTCAGTACCCACTCTTTAGTAAAGAAAGAATATGGTTTTTTTTACTTTAACACAATATTAGATAGAGGACCTAATGTCTGCATAAAGAACTTAAGGGTATTATCTTGCATTTTCATTGAAATTTTAGTTTAATATACTATTTTTCCTTTATTGATCGCAAAACTCGTTGCATTCAAATGTGGCAGCTTGCCTGCAAAAAATCGATGAATACAAAAATCAATTGAGACATGCAATAAGGTATAGTGAATATATGGGATACATGTTGATACGATATTCAGTACGATATAGGCTGATACTCTACATTTATGTTGATACAGTATTACGAACCCGATCTGATAACTTATAGGCTGATAGGTAGTATCCTTTTTTACTCGAGTCTTGCAAAGCATATAATATGGATTTTTAAACTAGATAAGCCTCCACCAAATAAAAAATTATGATTTTTTATATTAAATCATTTTCTTATATGAACTTCGAAGTATATACCCAAACTCCTAGAGTTATTTTATGATACAATACACGATATAATACATAAACAAATCAATATACCTTATGTATCGCGAGTTGGCAACCTAGCTTGAGCCAAGATACACGAGCTCCTTAGGAATTGTTTTAGTACCATCTTTATTTCAAGAGTTTGTGTTACAAGATATGAACTACAAAAATTGATGTTTACTGGTTATTTGTTTTTTTAGTGGAGATTATTAGATACACTACATCTCAACTATAAGCCAAGATACCATATGTGATTTTTTTTATTTAGTATTTTTTTTGCCTTATTGCAGAATGATTGGAGTGTCGTTAAACGAGGTTGGGATGCCCAAGTTAATGTCCAAGCTCCTTACACAAGTTTCGTAATGTTGTTGAAGAAGTAAAAGAGCTCAGAAAGGAACCAAAATACAATGACCATTACTTATCCCCTTTTGTTATTGTTGATGAGAGTGGCAAGTCAGGTTGACCAATTATGGACTGAGATGCAGCCGTAACAGTCAATTTCTAAGCAGATCGAATGACTGCTTACGAAGCAGCGAAAGCACTTGAATATGAGGTTTTTGATTCGTGTTCTAAAGATTAGATATACATGAATGCTCCAATATGATGGTGATTTGAAGCTTCCAAGTCGCTATCTTATTTCTCCTCAGGAGATTGAAATGACATTGGGTGAATACTTGGTACACAATGGTGTTCGTACCTTTGCTTGCAGGTATGGTACTATGGAACATAAGCATTTATGAATCTTCTTTATATTCATTTAAGAATGGCTATTTCTACTTGTTGTCATAGATTAGTGTTCTTATTGTGTGCTTAATGTGTATTCTTCTTTGTTGTTTCATTGTGAGGCTCTCAAATTTGGTCATGTCACCTTCTGGAATGGAACCATACTAGGTATTTCAATCCTAGTATCGAAGGGAACCATACTGGGTATTTCCATCCTAGTATGGAAGAGTATGTCGAAGTTCCAAGTGATAGTCAAATTACATTCAATGTTCAACCAAAAATGAAGGCCTTGGAAATCGATAAGAAGGCAAGAGATGCTAGCCTCAGTGGCAAGTTTGCCTAGGTAGACAAACATATGGTCTTTAGAAAAAGGCTTCAGTTATTTTTGGTCAAAGCTAATTCTCAATGTACCTACAAGTTCGTGTAAAACTATGTAATGGAGACAAGGTAGAAATTATAAAAATGTTTTTGTATTATAATTGAAATCAATATATTTTTGTTTATAAATTGTATTTTTTTAAATGGAAACACAATTAACAACGTTTAAAAACTGTTGTATGATGACAATTTAACTTTTCTAAACGTTGTAAACTTTATTTACAATACTTTTGAATTATTGTTGATGTTATAATTACGATATTCAAATATTATTTACAACGTTTGTCAAACATGATTGAATAGCATATACAATATTTTTCAAAAGTTGTATAAACTCTTTTTACAATGTTTGTACATTGTTGTACAAAATTTATGCACAATCTTTACTGAACATGGTAGATATTGTTTCTACTACAACTATAGAACGTTGTTGAAACTATATTTACAATACTTGTAATATGTTTAAAAAATATTTTTACAATACTTAAAAAATATTGTAGATATATTTAGTCAGATTTTAAAAAATTTGACAACATTTGTAAGTAGTTGTGGAAAGAATTTAGACAACATCTTCACAACATTCAATTGAACGTTGAGGAAGATACCCGCCCCTTTTACAACCCTGGATATAACAATCTTCTATTAAACGTTGTAAAACCCTGCTACAACATTTTTTCAACGTTGTAAAATAGGTTTTTTCTTGTAGTGATATGTGTTAAGGTAATGTAATGTATGTATTCACATATATTTTGAGTTAAATATATGAGTTTGTATGCATATATTATATGTATGCATATATGTAGGAATGAATGTAATATAATATAAATTATGCATATATGAATATAATGTATGCAAGTATATAATGTATTCAAATATGTATGTATGCATCTATGTATGTATGTATAGGTGCATGAATGAATGCAAATATGCATATATGATATGTATATAGGCATGTATGCAATGTATGTATGTATACATGATATCTATGTATGCATGTAAGCAATATAAGTATATATGTACGCATTTCTATAAATTGAGTTAACATATAACCTTTTACACACATGCATTCATACACCCTTTGACACCATGTATCCCATGTCACATACACCTACCTATCACTAAATCTGAGAACATTAACACATATTCTTTCACACACATGCCAAACACACACACTCACTTACTCTTTTACCTCTCCTTATATATATATATATATATATATATATATATATATATATGTGTGTGTGTGTGTGTGTGTGTGTGTGTGTGTGTGTGTGTGTGTGTGTGTGTGCCTACATATATATAGCTTTACTATATATCTATGTATATGAATATGTGAATATGAATAACATATATACATTATATGAATAAGTTTGTGTGTCTTATTAGCTTATGGTTTAGTTTTGCGCTTGGTTTAGCCAGTGACATAGGCTACGAGTTAGTAGCTATCTTGGATACTTGATTTGTATAGACTTAGTTTGTTTAGACATAGAATTGACTAACCTAGACTAGTTGACCATTGTTGACCCAACCCTAGCTAGTTTAACACCTAGTTTGACTAAATGTTGACTTGGTTTGACCCAGATTTGACCAAGAGTTGACTTTGACCTAGATTGACCTAGAATTATGTAGATTACATTGTAAAGTTCATTTATCTTATTTTAAACACATTATAATTTATATTGCTCTATTTATGATATTGTGACTCCGGTACAGACATCTGATATTACACTCTCTTCAGGATATCAGGCGAGTACATTCTCTGATAGTTCTTTCATTTACTTGTCGATTACTGTACTTCAGTTTTAGTTAGTTCTATTGATTCTCTGTTACAAACAGGATTTGATATTGCTGGATCTATTTCATGTGACACTCATTTATTCATGTATGGCCTCCATTTTTGGAACCACTACTGGCATCACCTTCTGGAATCACCTTGGTATCACTTACTGGTATCATTCATATTCTGGCTAGACTTGTACTTATTTTCGTGTTGGGTTATGGATACACTTGTACTTGTTGGACGGGAAAATATTGGAGTAGACATGTGAACATTCCCAAATACTAGAATCACTCCCTTGGAATTATACTGGAATGATAGCCATCCCATACTTGGTCGAGTGTGTGATGTGCTGTATTACCTACAGTTATTTACATGTCGATCTCGGTATTTTAAAACATACTATTAGTATATAGTCTGGACTCACCCTGGAATCATTGATCACTATTGGACTCATCTTATGCTGGATTCATCTGGTATTAGATTTACATTGTCTAGACTCACATTGGGATTACACTTGACTCATATTATACTGTCTGGACTTATATCATGTTACTCTAGTTCAGCTAGATAGTATTTTACAGTCTTTCTTGCCATGTTTCTTCTCTTGTTTAGTTACCTTACTTTTTTTGTACCTTAACTATTTCTCTACATCACTACCTGTATAAAACTGCCATATTCATCAATATAACTGTCTATAAAATGCTTTATAGTTATTTGTCATTTACTTAGAATTTCTTGATGAGTTGTGCTCGTTCCTGTCCTGACTGGACCTGTCGAAAATATTACACATGATTGCCCTGATTACACTTGCCCTACTTGCCTTGGAGCAGGAGATGGCTTAGCTACCTTTGACCCCGACACTCAGGAGTAATCGAGAGACAAGCTAGTAGACTTGGTCTAGTTTTTATGTTATAGAACTTGAATTGTAATAAGTTGAGATATTGTTTTGTTTTGAGATTGTTTGAGATTATTATTATTATTTAGTAGTTGGTTTTGTTGTTGTTATTTAGTCTTACTTATAAACTTCTGTGTTATCATATCGTGCTTAGACTATGATTGAGATTTTATTATATCTATACTTGTCCTCCGTTCGGAGTTGAAATTTTGACAAGTATATTATATAATTGCGTGCGTTGTTATTTAGATAGTGTTTGCCATTAAAATTCTTTTATTGTAAATTTCAATACAAACAGAACAGTATTACAATATAGGACTTAGATGTAGTCCTAGGAGTACACTTTTGTTTATCTGGGTCCCTTGTGCCGATGGAGTGAGTGGTAATGCGTTGACTCCGTTGACGATCTGACGACGGTTATCGGTTCTCTGAAGGTCTGGATTGCTCTGGGTGCTGGAGCTTGTTGAAAGGAGAAAGACGTTGAGTGTCTGTATCTGCCTCTCTGGTGGTATGTTAGTTCGTTTTTTTCTATTCGTAGGTGAGAATGAAACGATCCCTCTATTTATAGCTTTGCAGGTTGGCTGCTCATGCGCGCATATGTAGGGTACGCCTGGACGCGGGGATGCCACGTGGTGATTGCTGATGGAGGCGTAGGGACGTTGTGCCTTGATTGAGGGGTTGAATTATTCATGCTGCTGTTGTGAGCTGGCACATAG
>JANAVB010020397.1:1304344-1334344 GCA_029216955.1 Iris pallida
TCGCCCTAATAGTTCAAATCACTTTTTATTTATTTGTTGTCATATCTTACATTTCAGATCACCTTTACTTACTGTACTTTCACCATGCTATGATTCATTTCTCTTATGCTCTACCTGCCTTTTATACTGTACCATGATATTGGAACTAGGTTCTGTTTGAAAGAAGGGTTACAACCCCGGTCCTTGTTTGGTTTAAGGGTTGTAACTCGACTTTCAAATGGTCCCCAAGTCGCCTATATTCTTTGTCTTGTATTTCATTATTACTGTCTCTTATAGTATTTCTCAATTCACATGGAACTGCTGTTGGTGTTTGTACTTGCTCATTTTTCTGACAGGATACCGTTGATAAATTTTACAGATGATTTAGAGGCTGATTGCCCGACTTACTACGGGATAGAGTCTGATGGACTTGACCTAGACAGGGGCTTAGTGGTAGAGCCACTAGACTTCGCTCATCCCGAGTAGCCTAGTTTTAGTTAGGTTTGCCTGGCCTGCGAGCCAGCTAGTTCATTTCTGTTGTAGTATCTTTATACTTATTATTATTCTGAGACTCTGGATTTTGTGTTAGCTGTGACTTGTGGATATTCCTGGACTCGTTTCTTGCTTTATCTATCATATCTCTTTTCCATGCTATCTACCTTAGTTTTCATATATGTGATTGAGACTGTATTGCTATGTTCCTCCGTTCGGAGTGTATATACTGTACAGGTACATTTATCTGTTTAGTCATAGTATTTACAGACCCTATATATAGCGTTCCACCGCCGATTCTGCGGCGTAGGCTGGACGTAACCACGTGCTCGTGCCCCTCTTCAGGGTGCGGGTCGTGACACATTTTTGTGGTAGCCCATGCAGGTCTGTGTCGCAACTAGTACGAACTCGTAATGGTGCTCGACTTAGAGTGCTAATTACGAGCCTGCAATTAGGACGTAGGATTAGGGTATGATAGGAGTTACTCAATCACATGTTAGGAGATTCTGATCTTTTGATTACCATAACAAATTCTTTTTGCATTGAATTTAATTGTCCGTCTTTGATATTCCTATCATGTGCCATATTGATTCCTTGTTTCAACCTATCCTCAGAATGACGATCACTCGCTCTCAGGCAGCGGGTTCTAGCGATGTACCAGGGAGGCCCGATCCGGCAGGAGGTCTTCCACCTCCGGCCGTAGGAGCAGCAGTGGCAGATCCGGCAGTTCTTCCACCTACAGCTGAGGGAGCTGCTACCACAGTTCCTGCCCTTCCGGCGGAAGCAGCAGCAGCAGCGACGATTTCGGGAGGTCTTCTACTTCCAACAACGGGACCGTCTATGGTTATTCTTGATGTTCTTCCACCGCCGCCTCCGATACCGGCAGATGCTCAGGGTATGATGGCCCTACTGCAGCAGATGCTGCAGACGCAGAGAGCACAGGCAGAGGCACAGCACCGTCAGGCAGAGGTGCTGCGACAGACGATGGAGAACTCGCACCAGTTAGCTATGGCAGCAGTGGAGAGAGGTGCGCCGGCTACAGTTCAGGGAGCACCAGCACAGCAGCAGGGCCAGGGGAGGTCCGGTACGCATCTCGACTTCAGGAAGATGAACCCACAAGATTTCAGGGGTACCGAGGGTATCCTATACGCGGACGACTTGCTAGAGGATGTCCAGCGGAGTCTGGAGTTGGCAGAGGTTCCGAGAGCTCTGTGGGTGACTTCTGCAGCGAGCCAGTTCTTTGACATAGCATTAACTTGGTACCGCACGGATTCGCGTGCGTCAGTGAGAGGTATATCTTGGGAGGACTTCAGAAAACTCTTTAAGGAGAAGTTCTACCCAGATGTAGCCTTGACAGCTTTGGAGGGGCAGTTTGCCAGTCTGGTACAGGGGAACTCGTCAGTGGACGAGTATGCAACGAAGTTCTTCCGCCTGAGCAGGTTTGCACCCAGTTTGGTTCATGATGAGGGGTGCAAGGCCCGGAAGTTCAGGAGGGGTCTCATTCATGCAGTGCGCACTCGCACATCTGGGCGACGAGACGCGACATTTGAGCAGATCTTGATGGAGGCTCAGATTGCAGAGGAGGACTTCGGCCTCAAGCCGAAGAGGAGCAGTGACGCTTTGGTATCCAGTTCGAGTGCAGGGCCAGCGAAGCGCCCACATTTCCAGCAGAGGCAGTTCCAGCAGCATCAGCCTCAGTTGCAGATCCAGCAGGCACCGGCGCGTGCCCAGCAGCATCAGGGTCAGGGTCAGAGACAGAGGCCAACGACACAGTGCAGCTTCTGCGGGAAGCCAGGGCACACTAGAGAGGTGTGCAGGAAGAGATTGGGCGCCTGCTTATACTGTGGGGCGTCTGATCACCAGCTGAAGGACTGCAGTCTCCGAGGGGCTGCGGACAGAGGACAGCCAGCCAGAGGACCAGCAGTTCAGCAGAGGGGTCCTCCACTTCAGACTCAGCAGCAGCGTTTTTAGCAGCACCAGAGGGGAGCCCCTGCGGGCAGAGTATTTGCCCTGACAGCAAAGGAGGAGGCAGAGCCAGTAGGCGATGTAGTGGCAGGTCATGTTCTTCTCGATTCATTTTCTGTATTTACGGTATTTGATTCCGATGCCTCGCATAGCTTTGTGTCTGTCTTCTTTGCTCTGAGACACAATATTATTGATGAACCCTTGGGTAGGACTTGCAAGATATTGACCGGGGGAGGCAACATCCTGGTCAACAATATCTGCAAGGGACAGAGAGTTACTATAGGAGGCCGAGTTTTGGGTGCGTGCTTGCTCGTAATGCCCCTTCCGAGGTACGATGTGGTACTCAAAATGGATTGGTTGAGCATGCACCATGCTACTATAGATTGTAGAGGTGGTAGGATTTTGTTTAGGCCGCCGGGAGAGCCAGAGGTTGAGTTTTCCAGAGGAGCAGCTGAGCCGGTAGATGGGTTCTGCGGAGCTCTACTGGCGGGGCAGGCCTTGCCGCATCCGTTGATTGCTGATTTTATGGATGTTTTCCAGAGGAGTTGCCTGGAATGCCGCCAGATAGAGACATTGAGTTCTCTATAGACCTAGTGCCAGGTGCTGAGCCCATTTTACAACACGTCTATAGAGTCAACAACAGCGAGTTGGCAGAGCTGAAGAAGCAGGTCGACGAGCTGCAGGACAAGGGATTCATTAGATCCAGTTCATCGCCTTGGGGAGCGCCAGTCCTGTTTGTGCCAAAGAAGGATGGTACGATACGTATGTGTATTGATTACAGGGCGCTCAACAACCTTACTATCAAGAATAAGTACCCATTGCCGAGGATCGACGACTTGTTCGATCAGCTGAGCGGCGCCAAGGTGTTTTCGAAGATAGATCTGAGATCCGGCAATCATCAGCTGAAGGTGAAGAAGAAAGACGTTCTAAAGACAGCTTTTCGGACTCGGTACGGCCAGTACGAGTTCACAGTGATGCCATTTGGGTTGACCAACGCCCCAGCTGTGTTCATGAACTTGATGAACAAGGTATTCCATCAGTACCTTGACAAGTTCGTGGTGGTCTTCATAGACGACATCCTGGTTTACTCGAAGACGCCAGAGGAGCACGAGAAGCATCTGAGGATCGTGCTTAAGACGTTGACGAGGGAGCAGATGTATGGGAAGTTGTCGAAGTGTGAGTTTTTCCTGGACCAGGTCGAGTTCCTGGGTCATGTTGTGACTGAGCACGGGATCTCAGTAGACCAGAAGAAGATTGCTGCAGTAGAGTCTTGGTCTACGCCCAGTACAGTTGCCGAGATTCGGAGCTTTCTGGGATTGGCGGGCTACTATCGAAAGTTTGTCCAGGATTTTTTGCGGATCGCGGAGCCAATGACTAGACTCACCAGGAAGGACATGGAGTTCGTCTGGACTGAGGAGTGTCAGGCCACCTTCGATGAGCTGAAGAAGAGGTTGACATCAGCTCCTATCTTGACATTGCCGTCTGGGACCGGTGGTTTCTCGATTTATAGCGATGCTTCTGGTCGGGGTCTTGGTTGTGTACCTCAGCAGCACGGGAAGGTGATTGTCTATGCATCTAGGCAGTTACGTCCTCATAAGAAGAACTACCCGACTCACGATCTGGAGTTAGCCGCTGTCATCTTTGCCCTGAAGTTGTGGAAACACTATCTGTACGGAGAGCGGGTTGAGATATTTACTGACCACAAGAGCTTGAAGTACGTGTTCACTCAGAAGGAGTTGAACATGAGGCAGAGACGTTGGCTCGAGCTGATAAAGGACTTTGTTATCGCCTTGCAGTACCATCCAGGGAAGGCCAACATAGTCGTAGATGCCTTGAGCAGGTATCCAATGGCTATGTATCTGACATCAGACCGTCATCTTTTGGCCGACCTGGATAGTTTGGGAATCGAGGTGATCATTCTAGGCATGAAGGTACAGATGTGGGGTTTACAGATTCAGTCTGAGTTGATGGACAGGGTCAGATCAGCGCAATTCGATAATGTTGCCCTGAGGAGCATCAGGGAGCAGGTGCAGATAGGGCTGCTTGATGATTTCTCCATTGTCGAAGATGGGTCGCTGCGGCACGGTACTAGACTGTGCGTTTCGAGTGGAGAGCTTCGGAAGGAGGTTCTTCAGGAGGCTCATCGCTCTCAGTACTCTATGCATCCTGGTGCCAACAAGATGTACAGAGACCTGAGAGAGCACGTTTGGTAGTACGACATGAAGCGCAAGGTGGCTCAGTTTGTATCTCGCTGCTTGGTTTGTCAGCAGGTGAAGGACGAGAGGCAGAGGCCTGGTGGATTGCTACAGCCACTACCCATTCCAGAGTGGAAGTGGGAGCACATCACCATGGACTTTGTGTCCGGACTTCCACGATCTCCAGGAGGAAAAGATGCGATTTGGGTCATAGTTGATAGATTGACCAAATCGGCCCACTTTTTGCCTTTCAAAGTGGGTATGTCTACGGAGAGGTTGGCAGAGCTGTATGTTCGGCAGATCATGCGATTGCACGGAGTTCCGATGAGCATAGTTTCAGATCGGGATAGCCGATTCATTTCCCACTTCTGGAGGAGTTTCAGGCTAGCTTGGGCACCTCGCTCAAGTTTAGTACTGCTTATCACCCCCAGACAGACGGGCAGTCGGAGAGGACCATCCAGACCTTGGAGGATATGCTTCGCACATGTGTACTAGATCTCGGGAGTTCTTGGGAGGACCATCTCCACCTGGTAGAGTTTGCTTACAACAACAGCTACCAGGCCAGTATAGAGATGTCACCATTTGAGGCTCTATACAGACGGAGATGCCGTACTCCCTTATCTTGGGACGATGTTGGCGAGAGGGTGCTGCTTGGGCCAGAGATGGTGGTGGATGCAGCTGAGAAGGTCCGACTTATTAGAGACAGACTCCGGGTGGCTCAGGATAGGCAGCGGCATTGGGCCGATAGCCACCGGAGACCGTTAGAGTTCGAGGTTAGTTTCAGTTCCTGTATGTGCTTGTTTGTGTTTTGTCTGTCCTGTGTGCTGAGTTTGTTTTATGTCTAGGCTGGCGCTATGGTGTTCCTGAAGATTTCTCCGACACGGGGCACGATTCGCTTTGGCGGGGGCGGGAAGCTTAGTCCGTGCTACATCGGACCTTTCACCATTCTTGAGAGGGTCGGTGCAGTGGCGTACCGGTTAGACTTGCCGCCTACGCTAGAGGGGGTACACAACGTGTTCCACGTGTCGCAGCTGAGACGGTACGTGGCGGACCCCAGCCATGTATTGGATCACTCAGCGATCGAGGTAGGGCCTACTCTTCACTATCCAGAGCAGCCGGTTGAGATTCTGGATCGTAGGGAGAAGGTACTCCGGAACCAGGTGATCCCCCTGGTTCGCATTGCATGGAGGCATCACTCTCCAGGTGAGTTTACCTGGGAGAGAGAGGACGACATGCGGGAGCGTTTCCCCTATCTCTTCGAGTCCTGAGGTATAATTTCTGTTTCTGTATTGTGATTCATGGTATGTTTGTTTTAATTTTGAGGACAAAATTTTTTAAGGTGGATAGATTTGTCACCCACAGTTTTCACAAACAGGGGTATTTTGGTAATTTTCCACTTTAAAAATTATTTTGGAATTATTTAATTATTATTTGTATTATTTTGTGGTTATTTGAATCGGGTTCGAATTTCAACTCATTCCGACTTGTTTTGACTTGTTTCGGGGACCCGGGGTATTTTGACCTTAGCGGGCCCACACACTAGTTAGCCATGGCCCACATGTTAGATATTTTGGTTAGAGACTAGACTAATTATTTTAGTTAATATATAGTTAGAGATTAGTGGTTTCGGTTTGACTAAACTACCCCCGACTTAATCCTTTCCTATTTATTAGCTATTTAATCCATTGGAGGACAAACTTGTAATTTACCAAATAGGACAAAAGGCATCATGTGGCTGGCCATAGAGTAGGGATTGGGAGGAGAGAGAAAATCACTTTCTCATTCATTCTCATCTACTTTTTCTTCTTCTTCTCCAAAGGCTCCTTCCACTTTTGAAGCTTCCCATTGATTCCTTCTCCAAATCAAGGTAATTTCTTCTCTAAACTTGTTCCTCTTCTCATGTAGATTGGTTAGGAACCCATTAGGAATGATTCCCAAAGTGGTGTCCCCATTAGAGACCATTTTTATGTCCTTTGGATATTTCTAGGGGTGTCCACATGTAGGTTTGTGTCCCAATAGGAAAAATCTACTTTTGGACACATGAATATTGTTCTAATATTATTTTTGTGTTGTTCCTCCATATATTCCAGATTTTTGCACATTTTAGAATGAGTTTATTCATGTATCTAAATGTATCATATTCTTCTTTCATTTGATTATATTTGTGTGGTTATATATATATTTCTATATATATATATATATAGATGTATATATATATATGGCTTATATATATATTGGGGAGTATATGGTGATGTGTTTGTGTGGATTTGGTGTGTCCTAAGGGACAGCCATGGTCGGCCAAGGATGGGGGGGGAATGTTGGTGTTGGTGTTGGTGTTAGTAGTGGTGGTGTTGTGGTTATTATTGTGTATGAGTGGGTGAGTTGTGAGAGTTAGATAGAGGAGTAGGGAGTGGGTTTTGAGAGGCCAAGAGAGGGGGATGTGCTGCTGAATTCAGCAGCTATGGGAGGGTAAAACAGCCCCCATATCCTTAGTGACAGCCCCTACAAGTTGCCCCACAAAATCAGTCCATGAACCCCTTGAAAACCCATCCAAAATCACTCCAATTTCACCCTTCATAGCCACCAATTCACCTATAGTTATGCCCACTTTTCATGTCCAAATGACAGCCCTATTAACCCCCAAAGATCAGTCCCCACTTGTCCAAAAATCTGTCCTTTTATTTCCATGTGTGTGTGTGTGTTTTGTGAGATGTGTGTGAGTGTTTTGTGAGGTATTTTGAGAGTAGTTTAGTATCCTATAGTATAGCCTATCTCTAAACTAGTAGGAAACCTATTAGGAAACCTATAGAGAGGCCTATTAGAGTGTGGTATCATGTGAGGGTGAGTGGTGTTGGTGAGTGGGGTAATAAAAAGGGTAAATTCATGATATAGGTAAGGTAATGGGTAAAGGGTTAGCATGTGTCCTAAGATGGTCTAGATGCTTAGGATACCCAAATTTCTTGGTAGGTAAACCTTAGATAGGTTGATATCTAGCCACCCTAAGGAGCCTAGGCAAGTGTCAGGGGTATTTGCAAGGTTTCATTAGTTTTTGGCAAGGTATCGGGATTTACCTTAGAAGGGTAAATGTTAGTTTTACCTAGAAATAGGATATTGGTGTTAGAAGCCTAAGATGGTGTTAGAACTTGATTTCCGTGGTTGGTAATGATCAAATATGGTACTCAAAGACTAGTTTTGACGTCGGTTGACCTTTTTGACCAAAAGTCAACAAAAGTCAACCGAGAGTCAAACTTAGCCTTTAAGCGACCCGATTTGACCGAAACCGACCCAGAGTTGACCAGTTGACTAAAAGTCAATAGTTGATCAACATTAGACTAGTTTGACCTAGGGTAGACCTAGAGTTGACCAGAGTTGACCAGAGTTGACCAGAGTTGACTTTTTGACCAAAAGTCAACTGTAAGTCAACCGTTGATTCCGATTGACCTAGTTTGACTTGGAATGACTCCCAGTGACCTAGTATGGCCTAGTATGACTCAATTTGACCTAGATTGACCTAGTATTGACTTAGACTTACATTCATGGCTTGTATTAGCTTCCTTTTTCAGTATTTAGCCCTGTTTGACTCATAGTATCTTATTTTAGGTCTGTGATCACTCTGAGCGTCTGTTCACTCTATCAGCTCAGGACCACAGGCGAGTACATTCACTGATAGTTTTTATTGTCTTGATATCTACTATATCTGATTCAGTCGTAGTGTTTTACTTGATTCTCGACACGACGGTTCACGGACTAGTATACGTCGGATTCTGTCATGAGATGTTATTCCTGGACTTTCTTGGTATATGGGTATGAGATATTTCCGTGTTCCCGTACTTGTATAGACACCGATTCCTAAGGGGACTTGCTATCCTCTTACGGAACCCCGTGTCATGACGTGCCATGTCTGGATCCGTGATACTATTCGGGGGATAGAGGGGAATTATTAAGGATTATGTGATCAAAGCCTCCGTGTGATACTATATATTGCTAGCGCCACCCTCACCTCACGTAGGGTGTAGCAGATACCCCGTGCCGGTTATCCAGGTTGGCCGGCATGACCCTCTCCAGTGGTTTCTTTTCGTGTGATTGTCGGGCCAAGTGGACAACCATTTTTCGTGATTCCCTAGCCGATCACATTTTGCCCTAATAGTTCAAATCACTTTTTATTTATTTGTTGTCATATCTTACATTCCAGATCACCTTTACTTACTGTACTTTCACCATGCTATGATTTATTTCTCTTATGCTCTACCTGCCTTTTATACTGTACCATGATGTTGGGACTAGGTTCTGTTTGGAAGAAGGGTTACAACCTCGGTATTTGTTTGGTTTAAGGGTTGTAACTCAGCTTTCAAATGGTCCCCAAGTCGCCTATATTCTTTGTCTTATATTTTATTATTACTGCCTCTTATAGTATTTCTCAATTCACATGGAACTGTTGTTGGTGTTTGTACTTGCTCATTTTCCTGACAGGATACCGTTGATAAATTTTACAAATGATTTAGAGGCTGATTGCCCGACTTACTATGGGATAGAGTCTGATGGACTTGACCTAGACAGGGGCTTAGTGGTAGAGCCACTAGACTTCGCTCATCCCGAGTAGCCTAGTTTTAGTTAGGTTTGCCTGGCCTGCGAGCCAGCTAGTTCATTTCTGTTGTAGTATCTTTATACTTATTATTATTCATAGACTCTGGATTTTGTGTTAGCTGTGACTTGTGGATATTTCTGGACTCGTTTCTTGCATTATCTATCATATCTCTTTTCCATGCTATCTACCTTAGTTTTCATATATGTGATTGAGACTGTATTGCTATGTTCCTCCGTTTGGAGTGTATATACTGTACAGGTACATTTATCTGTTTAGTCGTAGTATTTATAGACCCTATATACAGCGTTCTACCGTCGATTCTGCGGCGTAGGCTGGACGTAACCATGTGCTCGTGCCCCTCTTCAGGGTGCGGGTCGTGACAATGATAAACGAGGCTTAGATTCTTTTGTTGTATAATATCACTGAATCTTTGTCTTCTTTGTTTGAATACCAGTATCGATGACTGTCCCCCTCCTGAATAAGGTGCTTCTCGATGCTGCCCTCTGTCAGATGGGAGTAGATTACGATGAGGAGGTGATAAACCCAGCTCGAACTGCTATAATGCTGGATCAGCCTCCGGAAAGAATAACCCAAATCCGGGAACAACCGTATGGGTTCCTCAAACGGATGATAGAGCGTGGTGTTTTGAAGTCTGCCACATCTGATAAAGTGACCTTCTTGAAGCCTGAGTTCCTGTTTGGGGACTGCCTTACCTCTACTGAAGCAAAGGTATTGAAGGTCAAGGAAGACTGGTTCTTTACAGCAAGGGGAGTGCACATGACCGTTAAGCAGCTCGAATGCCAATGGCCTCTGACGGCTTTCTGTCGACTTGCTTCCAAAAGGAGGATGTCTTGGGACTTAAACCCATCTCAGGGGCGAGCGGTGGCAGGCATCATCAAGATCGACTCTACCTCAGATCAAAGGAATATATTGACTACCGTACGGGCTGGGCCTTCTTTCACCTGGCGGACTCTACGCCCTGGGAGCATCTATAGTGACGTTCTTGTCAATACAGTTGCCTTTGGCGCTTCAACTTTTGCCAATCGCATGCTATTGATGGAGCGATCGTACCCAAAAGGTAAATTTTGGGTAGAGGGTTAGTGTCATTATGTTGCCAAATGGGACAAGCTGACACTCTGGATGCTGTCACGGTTTCAAACCAAACTCCAAGAGATGGGGCTGACTGCCGCGATCCGTGCTACTCATGCAGGTGTTGACATCAACCGGCATATGTTCCTCGCGCTCTTGGAGATGTTTGATACCCATACCGGGACCTTCTTCACTCCGGTGGAGGAGCTAGGCCTTGCACTTCATGAAATGCACGAGGTATCAAAGCTCCCTTGGGGGTTAAAACCCTATGAGGAGTACTTCCCGACCAACGAGGAGTTCTAAGTCCTGGGGGACAAAGCTGAAGAAATGATGGTTGTCTTCAAGGAAGTGGTGAGTTATCATTACTATATGCAGAAGAGGGATAAGAGCGGGTCGCAGCCTCGCGTGACCGCTTGGAGAGATTACGTCTTTAAGCAAGACAAGGAGGATCCCTCGCAGTTTTCTACTCCGCCAGCGCTTTCCCGTAGCGAGGTGCTCTCCGAAATGAGTAGGTTAGGTGAGAAGAATCCCCGGAAGAACGAGGACCAGGAGTCGGATGAACGCTCCTACAGCTGTTTCTGACATCTTACTCATCGGATGTCATTGAAAGCAGTATTAGCCGCGTATCTTATGGTTTGGCTTCGGGATTACGTCTTCTCGGGTGGGTCAGGCTCCGTAGAGAGGGTGACTCGGAACTTAATCCTGCCAGCAGTGAAGTTAGTTTTCGGCCGATGCTTGGCTCTACTCCCCGCGATGGTGTGTATCCTGCTGCGAGGTATACGGGAATTTGTAGGAAACGTGGTTCACGATCGCGGTAGGAATGACAACTTCCCGTGTGCCGAACTGCCATTTCACTATCTGATGGGGTGGTTAATTTTACACCATCCAAATGTAATGAGTTCGGGTTCGGAAGAAGACCATAGGGCCGGAGATGCATTCCTTCATCGTTTCCACCAGAGGAGCTGGTTGCATTCTGGCGTTCCTGTTTGCAGAAAGGTTTTCTCCCGCCTTCAGTGGTGGGAGATCACCAAAGTTGGTCCAATCTTCTTGGGTTTTGAGGCCAACGAAGACTTAAGGGATTCGGGTGAAGACGCCACCACTCTGCCTCCATGGGGATTCCGCTGGTTACAAAGTATTCGGCCATCCCATCTGGTGTACCGGAACAGGAATCAGTGCTATCTGGAACCGTATTTACCGAGCCGCTTTGCACGGCAATTTGGTTATGCTCAGCTGATGTTGGATAATCCTAGTATCACCCTGGGGTATGCTAGAAGTTTATTGGATGGTGCACGAGCTTGGCATTACTATAATTCTGGATGTACCGGAGCTCGCTTTACGCTGCCCGTCCAGAATCTGCGGCCGCCCATTCTTTACTCGGCCGTCAAGTTTTACTGTGTTATGGCTGCCGCGCCTCCCGGATATGATAGGAAGAAAAGTCTTATCGCAGGCACCCAGTTAGCGGTGGCCGGGAACATGTTGGCGAAAGCTTGATCGTACCGTCCGCCAGAGGTGGGTTATCGAGGTACCTCTGCCGTGTACACAGGGGGTCAGGCAGAACCCTCGGTCGATCAATCGAAAAGACGTACAGATATAGAGGCTGGATCTCCTGCGTCGAAGAGGCAGAAGAAGGCATCGTCGCCGACGGTGTCATCGGACTCAGCATCTGCAGAGGTAAGGATGTCCTACCTAGTCTGGTTTAGGTTCAACATCATGTAACCAATGCTTCCTTTTTGTAGGAGCCGCTAAAAAAGAGGCCCCGTACTCCAAAATCTGGTAGAAGCAGGCCAAAGGAAATGGCTGGCTCGTCTGAAGTGCGCATCCCGCCGATTATGATGTCTCCCATAGAGGAGAACCCGGATGATGTTGTTGTCGTAGAGATTCCAGCATCCCCAGATTATGTCAGAAGGGAAGCTGAGGATGCAACAGCTTCCGAGATGATGAAGGTCGCAGCGGGGGCCTTGTATGCCGAGGGTCCAGCAGACACGGGGCTTCTTGGTGATAAAATAGGGTAGAGTTCGTCGTCTTCAGATGACGTCGCTCCAGAGTTGCAAGTCTGTTGCGGGAGCAACAGATGCGATTGGAACAAAGGAGAGGGTTGATTCCCCTCCTTGTCATGATGAGGGGAGGTCGGTTGCATCATTGCCGAGCCCTATCCCAGACTCAGCAGCGGAAGCTGAGGTAGCTACCGGTCAGGAGGTAGCGACAGATCCTGTCCCTGTAGAAGGATTTGATGAGGAGACTCGTCTGGCGGTCCTGACTTCAGGGGCGAGTCAGAAGGCAAGTGTTGATCTCCCCGTTCTGCCAGGGGATGTACTGGCTGCTGATAGCATGTTGGGGGCTGATGAGGTGGCCACTGACGTCGGGGGTTCTTCCGAGTTTGGGAAGGGTAAGGGTTTGATGGAACCCCCTGTTGCTCCTTCCACTTGGGGTACTATCTCAACGCCTGCCTCGGCTTCTTCGATTCCTTTGCCTCCTCGGGCTAGTAGTCAAGCCCATGTTGATGAAGAGCATGTTGATATCGAGGGTCCAGCCTCGCGGATTGAGGCAGGCAAGCCTTCTTACGGTCCGCCTGCTAAAGTAGCTCCTCCGACTCCTACTATGACGCCGCAGGTGCTGGCGGATGCAGATAAATACGTGAAATTCATCATCGAGGCAGTGTATAAAATGCTGCAGAGGGGTGTATCGGCCGTGAAGGACGCCAATGAGAGTTTTACGACTACAAGAACTCTGGCAATGCCTCATATCAACCTGATCCGTCTTCATCAGGGCCATGATCATATGGCCGACATTCTAGAAGCCTCAGTGGTTGAGTTGGACCAGCAGCTTTTCGAATTGTAGCGCATCCAGCAAAATAACCTCTCCGTCCTGATAGATGCGGAGAAGGAGAAGCTGATCGTCGAGACCGAGTCTTCTTACCAGGCCACTGTGAGTGTCTGGGAACGCGAAGTGGCTGAGACTGGAGCTGCAGTGGAGCGGTTGTCTCAGTCTACGCGGGAGACGGTGGAGGCGTGAGCTGTGTTGGATGCTAATATCGCAGAGATTGACGCCCAGATCCGCCGCCTTGAGGACCAGCGGGCCCGATTCCTTTTAGACGTCGAACGTGTCCAGACTGAACACGTAGCATTCAAGAAGGAGGAGGCAGCTTTTACCCATCGGGCTCTTGCCCTGGCTCAGCAGCGACAGCAGCTGGATTAGAAACATGAGAATGATACTTCTCCTGAGGCTATTGAAGCGATGCGTCAAGAGGCTGAACGTCGAGTCTTGGCGACTGTGGAGACTCGGGCGGCAGATTTGAGGCGTCGAATTAAAGAGCTTTCAGCCAACCCTGGGGATGTTTAGGGCTTGTAGTCTCTTCTTTTTATGTATTTGCAACTCTTGCTGGGGATGATGTAGTCCTTTACTCTCCCTTTTTTTTAGAAAATAAAGAAGTACATAATTTTCTGTGATGTGTTCATTTTTGCTTGTCATGAACTTTGATAATTTGTGTGGACCTATTATCTTTTGTGCACCTTGGTTTTTAGGTACAGATAATAAGTTTGAAAGAACCAACATGTTTGCTCAGAGGTAACATAGACGTGGCAAATATGGGATTCAAAATGATAGAATCTTCCCACTCAGAGGTGTTATGGATGTGGTAGGAATGACTCTAGAGGATACGCGGAACTACTCAGAGGTAATGTAGACGTGGAAGTTCTGCGATTAATGTACGGTAATGCAGGGGTTGTCTGTACGGGATGTTTACTCAGAGGTAATATGGACGTGGTAAACATGATGGATAGCATAGTCTTATGGGATGTAAGATTTTGCTTTGTAGGATGTAGGGGACAACTCAGAGGTAATGTGGACGTGGTTGTCCTTCTACTGGAGGATGTTACAGAACAGATGGGTTCTGGAAGCGTATAATTTTGTGGAAGGGAATTGTCTGTGAGCCCTGGTGATTGGGTCCACAGATCCCCTGGTGGAAGCACATGTCTGAAAGATGTCAAGAGTAGTACTTCTTTAGGAACTTGCCGTTGATGGGCATCATGAACAAGTCCCCATTGGGTTTGGCGAGGCGGTAAGTACCGTTTGAGTATACCGTCTCTACGATAAAAGGTCCTTCCCACTTGGGCTCGAACTTTCCTGGTGTCTTGTGAGTCAACACCATCGGCCTCCTGACTGCCAGAACCAGGTCGCCTACTTGGAAAGTCCTCTGCTTGACCTTGTTGTTGAAAGCCTGTGATATACGGGCTTGGTAAAGTTTGATGCGTTGTTGAGCTAGGAGACGCTTTTCGTCAAGTGCCTCCAGTTTCCGCAGACGACGACGTTGATTGTCCTCTTCTGTGAGTTGGTTTGTGATCGCTACACGGAGAGAGGGTATCTGGATCTCGAGAGGTAGTACCGCTTCGCTCCCGTAGACCAGGAAGAATGGTGTGTTGCCCATCGGGGTCCGTACCGTTGTGCGGTAGGCCCAAAGGCATTTGTCGAGCTTTTCGTTCCAGTCGCGTTTGTTGGATGACACGACCTTTTTGAGTAGCCTGACGATAGTCTTATTGAACGCCTCGGCCAATCCGTTCGCTGCCAGATTGTAGGCAGTTGATGCCATGTTTTGAATGCGATTCTTGTCACAAAATCTGTTGAAAACATGGCTGATGAACTGAGGACCATTATCATGGATGATCCTCCGGGGTACTCCGAAACGGTAGATGATGTGGTGTTTGATGAAGCTGATCACCCTGGAGCTTTTTACTTCTGCCAGTGGAACTGCTTCTGCCCATTTGGAGAAGTAGTCAGTGATGGCTAGGATGAAGCGGTGTCCTCTCGATGAAGGAGGGGTGATTGGTCCCACAATGTCCATGCCCCTAGCTTCGAAGGGTCAGGAGGCGACTGTAGGATGTAGTGGTTCTGACGGTGTATGAATGAAGTCTGCGTGAAGTTGGCACGCATGGCACTTCTTAGCATATTCAACAGCGTCGGCGGCCATGGTTGGCCAGTAGTAGCCCATGCGTCGCAGTCGGTCCTGCAACTTAGGACCAGGTTGATGGGCCTCGCAGGTTCCATCGTGAGCTTCTCGAAGGGCTTCGGCTGCTTCTTCGTTGGACAAACATCGAAGGAGAAGTCCATCGTAGGAGCGTCGATATAGCATTTTAGTAGCCGTATCGTAGTAGAATCGAAGGGAGCGCCTCCTGACTGAGACGGCTTCTTTCGGGTCCTCTGGAAGAATTTTGTAGACAGCGAAGTCGATGAACGATAATCTCCAGTCTCGGACATTAAGACCGACACTGGTTGACATGGCATGGGCCACTTGTGAGCACAGATTGTTTTTAGGACAGACCAAGTCTCGAACCACCACTGTGACGTAGTGTTGAGTCCCGAGGGATGCTGCGAATGAGGCTGCGAGGCCAGCCAGAGCATCAGCCTCCAGATTTTGTAGACGGGGTACGTGTTCGATGAAGATCTCGGTGAAGGTTGAAATGAAGTTCAATGCAACTTCACGATAGGGGATCAGATCTTCATGGCAAACCTCGTATTACCCTCTGACCTGGTTAACGATGAGTTTCGAGTCACCGTAGGCTTCCAGATGATTCACCCCCAACTGTTGTGCCAGTTGGATTTCTATAGTGAGTGCGTTGTACTCAGCAACATTGTTGGAGCACGGCTTTGAAAGGAAGTAAGCATGTTGGATGACCAGCTGATCGGGGGAGACTAATACCACCCCCACTCCAGCGATGATTTGGCCTTTGGGGCCTGTGGCCTGTTCTTGAAGCTCCATCGAAAAACATCCACCAGACGGAGCCTTCTTCGGTGACGTTTGATTCTTGGACCTCATCCGGGATGTCTTCGTAGAGTTTTGAGGACTCTGGGATGGGGTATGCAACTAAAAAGTCGGCCAGGGCTTGACCCTTGACAGCTTTTTATGGAACGAACACCATGTTGTATGGCGTTAGCAAGATCGCCCATGTGGCAAGCCGGGAGTTTAATGATCCTGGCTTCGTCATGAGGACTCTGAGCGGATTAACTCAGAAAATGACATGAATTGTCTGGCCCGAGACATAATGACGCGTCTTTTGGATGGAAAATACCAGAGCCAAGCACTCCTTTTCAACGGGGTTGTACCGGTGTTCGGCCACGATCAGAGTTCGGCTGAGGTAGTAGATTGCTTGCTCATAGCCTGTATCGTTGTTCTGAGCTAGCAGAGCACCGAGGGAATGATCCATGGCACGGACGTAGAGGATAAATGGTTTGTCGGCGACGGGTGCCACCAGGACTAGCGGGCTTGTCAGATAAGCCTTGATGTCGTCGAAAGCCTTTTGGCACTCCTCTGTCCAGACGTAAGAGACTCCCTTCTTCATGAGCTGAGTGAAGGGTTAACATTTGCCAGAAAGGTTTGCTATGAACCTCCGGATGTATGCCAGACGACCCTGTAGGCCTCAAAGTTCTCGAAGGTTCTTCGGAGGGTCCATGTCGAGGATGGCTTTGGTCTTCTCGGGATCGACATGAATGCCTTTCGCCGTGATAATGAAACCTAGGAACTTTCTGCTAGAAACCCCTAGGAAGGATTTAACGGGGTTCATCTTGAGTTGATGCGCCCGTATGAGATCGAAGACTGTCTTGAGGTCTTGCAGGTGATCCCCTTTGAGATGGCTCTTGACTGCGATGTCATCAACATAGCATTCGACTGTCTTACGAAGATGCTGACGGAAAATAGTGCTCATAGCTCGTTGGTATGTCGTACCAGCGTTCTTCAAGCTGAAGGGCATCACTGTATAGTAGAAAACACCCTTCGGAGTCCTGAATGACGTGTGTTTTGCGTCATCGGGGAACATCTTGATCTGGTTGTAGCCTGAATACCCGTCCATGAAAGACATGCATTCGAAGCCACATATGTTGTCGATCATTACGTCGGTGATTGGAAGTGGGAATTCGTCCTTCGGGCAAGCAGAGTTGAGATCCCTGAAGTCGATATAAATTCGTATTTTTCCATTCTTCTTGGTGACAGGGACGACGTTAGCTACCCAATCTGGGTGTTGCTCTTCACGGATGAAGCCGCTAGTCAAGAGCTTGTCCACCTCCTGATCAATGGCGTTCATGATGTCCGGACGGAAGCGTCGCTATTGTTGTTTGATAGGCTTGGCATCAGGTAAGATGTTCAACCTATGCGTCACGATCTGGGGGTCAAGTCCCGACATATCTTCATAACTCCAGGCGAAGACGTCGATATACTCTTTAGCCAGCTGGATTAAAGATTCTCGGTCTTCTCCTTTTAGGCTTTTGCTGACGAAGATGGGTTTGAAAGAAGATCCATTCCCAAGGTCGATCTGCTCGACCTCGTCTTCGGTGGGAGGTTCACGTAGTTCAAAACGAGACTCATATTGTTCTCCCAAGCGTTGAGCCCAAGGTTCTTCTTCAAAGAATTCTGGCATTTGGCCTTCATTTTCTTGAGGTTGTGCTGATGTTATGTTGGCTGACAACACTTTCTTGAAGACTGATCCGATGCTGGTATCGGAACCCCAGGATGATGCTTCGGACGAGTGAGAATGTTCTACCTCTTTTGCGTTTGAACTCTCAGGAGTTGACGGTGGCGTGACATAGCCTACCCCCGTTGAGTTCTATTGTAGTAGTCCTGCGGCTTTCCTTTAGGTGTTGGAAGCCGGAGAGGAAGACGTTGACCCTTGCCGTAGTTCAGGCCTTTGTTGCTTTTTAGGTCGTAACCCATCTTTTGGATGAGGTAATTTGCCTTGTCCGTGTACCGATAGACTTGCATTCTGCCGGTATCTGGTTCTGGCTCGAGTGGCGGAAGGTCTTGATGACGCTCAACTTTGCCGAAGATGATGGATTCTTCGTCTCGATTCCGTGGCGGGACTATGTAATAGACCCCTTTGGATGGGACTACCCGATTTATATGATGGACGATCGTTATTTGTGTTTGCAACAACCATAGAGCGTTATCTAATGTATACATGGCATTCCAATATGGAAGACTAGAATAATTAAAAGACACTCTATTATTGATGAAATATGAGATTTTATCCCGCGGGATTACATTGTCCAGAGAGGGTGCATCTACATCAGCAGAGATATATCCCCTAGCTCTTCGTCTGTGAGTACTGGAGTAGGATTGGAATA
This sequence comes from Iris pallida, assembly GCA_029216955.1. Taxonomy (NCBI): domain Eukaryota; kingdom Viridiplantae; phylum Streptophyta; class Magnoliopsida; order Asparagales; family Iridaceae; genus Iris; species Iris pallida. The sequence goes on from JANAVB010020397.1 coordinate 1,322,756, forward strand.
GTCCACCACAACGTTGGTCTTGGAGTCCGAGAGGACTATGCGGTCCTTTTTCTGGCAGCTTGGATGGCGGCTGCTTGTCTTTAAGACGCACCTTCAGAGGTGCCTCCACTGTACCTCCGGTGATTGGCGCCTTCCCCTGTAGTTTTGCCACAAGGGGAGCCGATGTTTGAGGCGGCTTTCCCTTGAGCCGTATCTTGAGGGGAGCTTCAGGAGCAGCTGGTGCTTTCCCGGGCAGTTTGATGCTCATGGGAAGCAACTTCTGAGGCGGTTTGCCTTTGAGTCGGATCTTCAAAAGAGCGTCGGGAGTGACCTCAGGCTCCATGTCCGGCTCTACTGCCATTTCTGCCTCATTGTCAGCATCATTGGCTTGCTCCTCGTCAGGTGACTTGTACAGGTCGGAATCGGTGAAGTAGGCTTCAATCCCTTTGAAGGGGTCGAAGTCCACAAACTCCGTCCGGATGACGTTGTTGGTGGACATGTACTTCATACATTGGGGGAGCGTGGATGGCACCACCATGTACTCATGCAGCCATGGACGACCTAACAGGAGGTTTTAGTTGACGTCGGCGTCCATGACATAACAAGTCACCTCAGTTCTGAGGTTACCGATATGGCACTTTAGTCGTATCTTGCCCAGTGGCTCGCTTTTGCTAGCATTGAACCCACTGATAGTTGTATTGGAAGGCGCCAACCGGTATATTGGGATCCCCAGTATTGAGAGCAGCGTCTTCGGGATGATGCTGAGGGAAGACCCCGGATCGATCTGAATCCGTTTCACCTTGACTGAACCAATATACCCTGTATAATACAGTGGCCTGTTGTGTCGGTTGTGCTTGAGCAGCATGTCCTGTTGGGTAAAGGTTATATTGGGGATAACCTCATCCGCATAGTGGCAGTGCGTGCATGCAGTTAGAAGATCTTCAGGCTGCTTGACCTGACTGATGAAGGACTCAGCATCCTTCAGGACTTCACAGAGAGCTTTGCGAGTGTCTTTGAAAATGCGAAGGAGCTCAAACAGAGAAAGACGGGCAGGAGTACTGGCCAGTTGTGCCAGTATGTCGAAGTTGTGGGGCTTGGCTAGCCCCGAAGCATTCTCTTTTCGCAGAGGCCTATCGAACCGGGCTTCTATCTGCTTCTGCTTATTGGCTACTGAGGGCTTAGACGGGCCCTCCTCCTGGACAGCAGGGATGGTGCAAGGAGGCACCACCTCGATGGCAGCTTCGTCGGGTTGGACGTTCTGTTGTTAACGCGTCTGTACAGGAAGTGCCTCTTCCGCTGAGGAAGAGACCATACGGCAAGACTTGATCTTCCTGCCTTTGGATTTGGACGTAGGGCGTACCTCCGGTTGAGTCACCTCGGAGACAAGATCAGGGTGAACCCATAGGATCTCTCCCCGAGATGTGGTGAGTGGGATGTGTCCACTCACGTTGTCACGAGTAGGTGGTAAGTTAACCACCTCCATTGTCGCCTTAGGGATGGGGACGATGCCATCTTGTGTTGTAGTTGGCGACAGGGTGCCGAACTAGAGTGAAACCACGTTGGCTGACACCGTCTTCTCCTCATAGTCGACGAAGATTGCATCCGCATTGATCATGCGCTAGATGTAATTCTTGAGGACATAGAAGTCCTTGGTTGGATGTCCGACAAACCGATGGTAGTGACAGTACCTCGGGTTGTCTACTTTCCCAACCTCGTCGGGACGCTTCGGGTCCGGCAGCTTGATCTTGTCACCCTACTTCATTATCTCAAAGAGTTGTAGGGTGTCTTCGTCGTTGAACGAATAAACCTCCTTTGGCCTTGGTGCAAGTGGAGGCTTCTGAGTAGGTGCTGACGCACCTTTTGAGGCATTGACAGTCAACGCCTGTTTCCCCTTTGTCTCTCGTCCGGGGTTGTTGGCTGCAGGCCGTTTCCCCTTGTCCTCAAAGGCAGGGAAACTGACTCCCAGAAGACGAGCATTGGCCGCCTTCTTTTTCGCGGCTTCTCCTTCAATGATCAAGGAGCTCCAATCGGGAGGAGGAGTAGAGTTGAGCCAGAGTTTGACTGCAGGCAGCATGTTCATGCTGCAGGAGGAGACGAGTACATGTTCTGGCATGCCCGGGGGCAGTCTGAAATAGGCCAGTCGGAAGCGTTCGATAAATACTCGAACCGTTTCCTTCTCCTTCTGGCCTATCTCTATAAGGGACGCCATTGTCATGTCCTTTCCGCCGTCGTAGAAACGGTCGAGAAAAAGGCACGTCAGGTCGTCGAAGGAGGATATGGAATTGTTGAGGTGGCTGCAGTACAAGTCGTACGCCACTCCCTTCGGTGCCACGACAAATATGCTGGTGAGTAGCGCATCCTCCTTCGGAAGATGTCCCGTCTGAGACTGGAAGTACGTCAGATAGCGACGAGGAGAGTCCTTTTCGTCGTATGGCGTCAATGTTTGTGGTTTATACTTAGGAGGATAAACCACTTTGTTCCACTCGAGGGGATATGGCTGGGGAATCCCCATCTTTTGGTGCTCCTCTTGTCTCATCTTGGACTCAAAGCATTCGCGCAAGTCCCTGATCATCTCGACCACATCTTCCGTGGAGCTGGGAGTCGGGAAAGGTGGTACCACCTGAAGTTGAGCATTTGAGGGCTCCGATGTCCGAGGTGCTTCTCGTGATCCGTATCCAAGGATACCCGTTGAAGGGGTACACTTGATTCTCCATTGGCCCCTGGGTCAAGACCGGTAGAAGGTGTCTTGGTCAAAGCTGACCGTATCTCAAACACTGCTTGAGTCAGTGTTTGCATGGAGGCAGAGAGGGTTTTGAGTCCTCCCTCTAATGTGTCCATGTGCTGGACGAGGTCTGGTGGCGGTGTATCACACTCGGAATCACCCCCAGCCATGTATACTGTCATGACACGGCTGGAAGTGGATAGATCGGTTGAGGCTTCACTCTCGGCTTCACTCTCTTGTAGGGGAATTGCCTCTCTTGGAGATTCGTCCTAGCCGCCCCCGGCTATGTTCTGGAGAACATTCTCGACGGAAGCATCTGCAAGGGCCTGATTGCCCTTGGTTTTGTCTTAAAGGACTTCTTCGTCTCCGAGACTCAGATCCGTGGGGGCTAGACTACCCCCGGCTGTGTTTTGGGGGACACCCTCGTCTTGAAGGGCATGGGCTAGATGACCCTCAGCCATGTCCGGGAGGCTAACTTCGAGAAGATCGACCTTAGCTGTACTTTGGAAGACAGCTTCGTCTTCGAAAGAAGGCTCGACAAGGGTCTGACTACCCCCAGTTTCCTCCAAGATCTTCTTTCTCCCTCAAGTGCCTTGAAATACTCCGGAGGACGAGACACTTGCCTTGGTTTTCCTCGGCTGGCCCTTAGACGAGGATGATGAATTGCCAATCATCTTTCAGACTGACGAGGAGTTAGAGATCACGTTGCATGAAGCAACCCTTGGCTCTTCTTTTGTTGGGGTGTCAATGATTGCAGCCGCTGGAACACTGACCACCTTGGTGGGACTGCCGCCTTGCAACAGCAGTTGATGGTGACCACAGCACAAGTGTGCCCTGTGAGGGGCACATCGTGCTTGTCAGCTGAGTCTCCTGATCGACGCTTGTGAGTGATCACGTTGCGCAGATCGTTGGAGGAGAGTGCCACCTTCGTACCCCCTTCAGGCGCATGGCAAGGCCAAGCACCGGGGTGGTCAAGTGAATGCTGTACCCCCTGATCTAACACCAAACCGGCATCCCGATCAGTAGTGGGGGAACAATATTTGAAGTGACTTAAACGGACCTCAGACGCACAACCAAAGGAGGCACGGGAGTTCAAGACCACATTTACCTTACTCGACTTAGTTGTGCACGCAATAGATGCGCCCAAGTAAGATAAGGACTTTGAAGGTCGGCTCGTTTCTGGCACAGAAGCACCTGAGTCGACCTTGTACAGCTTACCATCAGCAGCACGCATGATTGTGAGCGCATACTTCTGGCTTGCTGCTGGCATAGCACGTTTGGGATGCATGGCCCGTGCTGCCTTGGACTTTTTCGTACGAGGCCGCTAGGGCGCGTATTACTCAGAATCCAAATTCTCCTCGCCACTACAGCGAGTGAGTCTGTCAAAGACAGAGACTTTTTGTGGTGCATCAGAGGTGATGCGCGGGGCATTGGGTGCGCCCCTGCTCCGTCGACGCATCTTCCTCGCCTGAGAGGGAGATGGCTGGGGAATGTGGTCAGCAACACGTTTCCCAGAGAGATGTGCTGTACCGGTGGGCGCATCTTGGTTGTTGAGGACATCAGCAGGAAGGGAAGGCTGGATTGGCGCATCCCCTTCAGTGGTGGTGCCAGAGGCGTCGACCTTGCGCACCCAGACTCGACGGGTCTTCTTCGACTTTGGCAGCCGCTTCGAAGGACTCGCACTTCCTTCAGAGATGAACTCCTCATACGCCTGTTGATTGAGGCGTACGACCAACGTCTTGTGGGAGGAGCCCAACTTCACATCGTCGGATTGCGACATAGCTTTCTCGGTGGAGGAGAAAGTAGTCCCCAGCAGAGTCGCCAGTTTGTTTGCCATTAAAATTCTTTTATTGCAAATTTCAATACAAACAGAACAGTGTTACTATATAGGACTTAGATGTAGTCCTAGGAGTACACTTTTGTTTATCTGGGTCCCTTGTGCCGATGGAGTGAGTGGTAATACGTTGATTCCGTTGACGATCTGACAACGGTTATCGGTTCTCTGAAGGTCTGAATTGCTCTGGGTGTTGGAGCTTGCTGAGAGGAGAAAGACGTTGAGTGTCCGTATCTGCCTCTCTGGTGGTGTGTTCGTTCATTTTTTTTCGTTCGTAGGTGAGAAGGAAATGATCCCTCTTTTTATAGCTTCGCAGGTTGGCTGGTCATGCGCGCATATGTAGGGTACGCCTGGACACGGGGACGCCACGTGGTGATTGCTGATAGAGGCGTAGGGACATTGTGTCTTGATTGAGGGGTTAAATTCTTCATGCTGCTATTATGAGCTGGCACGTAGCAGAGGAGAAGATCTTTCTGTTGCTGAGATCTTGGGTGAGTTGAATCAAAGGACACGTGTTATCGACCCATCGCTAAGAGATCTCAGATTTGATGAAGAATGATCAGGTAGGATGCGCCTAGGATTGGGCGCATGAGGAGGCTTTGGCTCGTAACCTTTGGGAGTCACGAACCATTCGGGATGCATGGCTTTTGAGGCGTATGCGAGGCTTCAGTAATGACTTAACTCCTGTCTTTCGGGATCAGAGAGAAGTCTGGGGCGCATGGCTTTTGAGGCATATACAGAGCTTTAATGGTGACTTTTTTTCTGTCTTTAGGGATCAGAGAGAAAGTCTGAGGTGCATGGCTTTTGAGGCGCATGCAAAACTTTGGGCACATGGCTACGGAAGCACATGCGAGATGATCGGGTAGCCGCGTGGCAGTAGCCGTCGGAGGAATGTAATGATGATGCTGACGTTGGCGACGCTTCGTCTTCTGAACTGTTCAGACCTCGGGAGGCGTGCTGCCAACTCTGTCAGTTTAGCATTTAATATTTTTGACATTCGATGGACACCTGAGTGGGCGCGTCGGTTGGCGTTCCACTAGGCGTATGGGGACGCATGGGGGGCGCATCCCCTGTGATGCGCTTGGTGCTGAAGGGCGCATCTGTGTGATGCGCTTGATATTGAAGGGCGCGTCTGTGTGATACGCGGTCTGGCCGGCGTATCCGCTTCGTGACACGTCTTTAATGGTGCGACTGTTACAATCTTCGAGAGCTTTAAATAGCCGTTTTGACTTGGCTGAATTCGAAGCGTCCGGTTCATCCATTTAATACAAATTTATTGCACGAAATTCAGAGAGCCATCCACTTGGCGCATGGGTTTGATTTGCCCGGCCTTTAAATAGTGGCATGGAGAGAGTTTGCTTCTCGTTCTCTCACGTTCTTCCGACATGATTTGTTTACTCGGATGCATTCTATTGATGAGATGCTCCCGACGGTGAAGATGCGATGCAATGTCTTCATTGATGCACTTGAAGGTGACTGTTACATCCAAAAGTCGGAGTCGAGGGCTTCTGAGGCAGGCAGAATGTGCCTGTTGCATCCAAAGATAGGAATACACGAGCCCCGTCTCCGTCATGTGGAAAGAGCCGCAGATCGAAATTGCGGTGCTGCGGCTTTGGGGGCTCTTTCTTCCTTCAAAGTGGGTGTCGCCCACTCTGGTTGTGTTGAAAGCTGCTCCTTTAGCCGCGGTTTCGATTACGGTCTTCCTTCGCCTTTGGAGGCTCTTTCGAAACTTCCCCTGGCCAAAGGTTGGCTTGCTGTGCTCTTCTCTTCCTCGGTTTGGGGAGCTCTTCCTCCAGCTAGGGGGTTGATTGCCACCCTCGTTCTGCTCAATAAATGCTTCATTAGTCAAAGCATTTAAACGGCGGTGAGCTTGACTGGAAGAGCGACACATAACTGGGCTGCTGAAGGGATGCACATAACTGAGCTGCCAAAGGGATGCACATAACTGAGCATGCACATAACTGAGCTGCTGAAATGGATGTGCCCTGCTGAGGGCACATGGTGGGATGCACCTGTCTGGGGGCGCATGGTGATCGCCGCGCCTGGCTGTAGACTTAGGTTCTTTTCTTTTTGTAGAAGTTCTCCTTTGTACAACCTTTTTCTAGACATGTAATAGACTTTTATATGTAATAAAAAGTCCTTTTTCAATGTCTATATTTGTTGTCTTTGCTGTGTGAAGTACTTTTTCCGAGCTCTGGCGCATGTAGGGTTTGGCGCATAGGATTTCTGGTCCTGAAATTCCATGCTTCTACAGATAGTGACCTAGAACAGCGTTCTACCGCCAACACTGCGGCATAGGCTAGACGTACCCACTTCTTGTGCCCCTACACTGGGTTAGGATTGTGACACATTTTTAGTTGTGGCCCATGCAGGTCGAGAGTCGCATTGGTGCGATGTCATGGTAGTATAACGATTAGTTGTACTGCTACGCGCCTGCGATAGGAACTAAGAAATAGGCTTCAGCAGAGAGGTTACTCAATCACAGTTAGGACCACTTGAGAAGATTCATGGAATGACCCTTGAGAATTTTATTATAAACTATCTCGAAATTTGATTCCGACAGTTTCTGTGTACTTCCTTGTTCATCATTGAATTTGATTCTTGGTATTCATTATTGACTTGATTTTCTACCAAGATAACATTATGGGATAGGTTGCCTCAGTCATGGAATGTAGAGTCTTCTACAGCCATATTAGCTGGTTTGGCGATGAGATAGAGTTCAATTTTGGATGTATTTCTCAGGTGTGGGAATTTAAAGTTTTCGCAGCCAAGCTAGCGGCAATGCAAAAATTTTAAATATCATGATTCTAGAGGTATGTACCTTAGTTACGGACTATATGGATTATCGTTTGTTGTACTTACTGGCGTAATGAGGATTCTGGTAACATGGTTCTGGATAGACAGATATGATTATCAGAATTCAGAATAGATACCATATAGATGGTGCCCTAGTATGATGGAATCGAATATCAGTGTGGATGTTACTTGAGTATCATGGATTAGATAGAGGGAGCTAGGCCACCTGTAGCGCAGCACCATGTCCCGTACCATCATAGGAATATACCCAGAGGGGCAGGGCTTTTGCGCTGACGGTTGAGGAGACCGACGCTGCAGGTGATGGGTTAGCAGGTTTGTCCTCCTTGTTTTTCTTATCCACCTTCATGTGTGATTTCCAATAGTACCTGCCAGGATATGCTTGTGATATGCTAGATAGTGTAGTTATCATATTCGAGACTGTGGAATCACGACCAGTAGAATTGTGTTGCATGTTATCTATCGACCTTGATTTGATTGGGGGTTTGACTTAGTAGGGGTACGATCATCTTAATTTCGAGGACAAAATTTTCTAAGGAGGGTAGACCTTGATTTGATTGTGATTTTGGTAATTTTTTATATTTTAATATGTTAGGAATTTTTATATTTTAATATTGATTTTATGGGATTTGTTTAGTCGGGTTTGAGTTTCGTTTCGTTCCGACTTGTGTTAGTGACCCGGGTAGCTTAGACTGACGGGATTCCAAGATTAGTTAGTTATGGACCACAAACCCCACTAATTAAGTTAGTGAGTTTAGACTAATTCCACTTGTTAGATTGGTTAAGTTAGAGACATAAATTTAACCCTTTTGTTCCCAAACTTGAACCTAACTTAAAATTAACCAAGAGGACGAGTTGAGGCCTTATTGGGCTTCCTCCAAGGACCAAATAGGGTTAATGGCAACCACTATTGGTAGGTTAGCCTCCCTTCCTTTCATTTCATTCCATCTTGCCTCTTTTCCTTCACAAAACGTTCTTTCCCAAATTAGAGAGCTTCTCTCTTTGATTTGATCTCCAAATCCTTACATCCCTCTACCAAAACTTCCATCCAACCTTCTCATACTACCAAGGGATGGTGCTAGCAAAGATTTGGAGCAAAGTGCAAGGAGGAGTATCCTTTTTGGAAGATCTTCGTGTCGGAGCCGTGTCCTTGGAAGTATCATTGGGATTCCACTCCCAATTGGTAAAACCAACCCTCTAAATTAATTTTCTATGCATATTAGTTAGTTTTGAATCCATAGGATCCACCCCATGCATGTACCCCATTTAGATTCAAATTTGAGGCCATTTGGAGCTCTCTTGATGATTTTAGATATGTGTCTTGTGTCCTACTTCTAAATTAGGACACCCCATGTGTATGTATGTATGCTAATAGTTTAAATAGATATTTAAATTCAATTTTAGAATGGTTAGAGAGTGGATTGATCTTAGCTAGGAGGGTTAGAATGAGTTTCATTTGGATACCTATGTTGGTACCCAAGTATCTTGGCCTACATGTGTTTCTTTTGTCCAAAACAACTCAAATTCGTCATAATATTCATCCACGTTTTTATTAACCTAAGCAATTTAGAAATGTCATAACTTTTAGCTCAGAACTTCGATTAATCTTCCCTTTTTTTTAAAAACTGTATCGAATTTAGCTTTCCAAATATATCTTTAATAAGCCAAATTCGTTGTGGAACTTTCTGTAAAACTATTTGAGTGTCAGCTGTCTGAAAGACAAACGTATTTCGGTTTTTTTGCAATTTCGGGAGCTTCTGGACACGAAAATGTGATCCGTTTGAAGTTTCGAAAAGCTAACATGAAGGGCTACGACATGCTTTAATCCTAGAATTTAGTGAAGGCCCAATTGGTATAGTATTCATTTTAAGTAGAAGAGTGACTATACGACATAGGCATTTTGTGTAACCTATGAGCCTATGTAGTATAGATATTAAATCAATGTAGAGTATGTAATGCATGATATGTCAGATGAATAAAATAATATATATATATATATGATATGTATCCTCTTTACATTAATGTATATATATGGTTGAATACAAGCATATAGGAATGCAATCAATGTAATGTATGTAAGCAATGCGTAAATGCATGAATAAAAGAATGATATACAATATATGCATGAAAGTATATAATAAATGCTAGATACGAATGCAAGTTATACATGTAATGATAGATATGAATGCATAATGTATACATAATATAATGCAATATATAATGATAGCATGTATGGTAATGTAGAATATATGATGCAAGCATGTATATGTCCACTGTTTTTCTTTTTTCTTATATTTTTCCTTCCCTTCCCTTTCCATTTCAATTTTTCCCATTTTCTCTCTTTTATTTTTACATGTTGTATATAATATATATGATGAATAGATGAATGTAAGTATGTAATATGTATGAATGACATGTATATAATGAAAATAAGTATATGTATGCAACTTAATGATATGTGAATGGATATAATGCATGAACTGAAGTATGCATGTATATGAGATATGAATGAACTGAAGTATGACATGGATATAATGCATGAACTGAAGTATGCATGTATATGTGTATGTGTGTGTTAAGGTAATGTAATGTATGTATTCACATATATTTTGAGTTAAATATACGAGTTTGTATGCATATATTATATGTATGCATGTATGCAGGAATGAATGTAATATAATATAGAGTATATATATATGAATATAATGTATGCAAGTATATAATGTATTCAAATATGTATGTATGCATCTATGTATATATGTATGAATGAATGAATGTATGCTTATATGATATGTATGTAGGCATGTATGCAATGTATATATGTATACATGATATCTATGTATGCATGTAAGCAATGTAAGTATGTATGTACGCATTTCTATAAACTGAGTTAATATATAACCTTTTACACACATGCATTCATACACCCTTTGACACCATATCCTATGTCACATACACCTACCTTTCATTAAATCTGAGAACATTAACACATATCCTTTCACACACATGCCAAACACACACACACACACTTACTCTTCTACCCCTCCTTATATATATATATATATATATATATATATATATATATATATATATATATATATATATATATATATATAAAATATATATATATATATATATATACATATATATATATTTATATATATATATATATAAAAAAATTATTTATATATATATATATTTATTTATTTATTTATTTATTTATTTATATATATGTATGTGCCTATATATAGCTTTCCTATATATATCTATGTATATGAATATGTGAATGTGAATAATATATATACATTATATGACTAAGTTTGTGTGCCTTGTTAGCTTATGGTTTAGTTTTGTGCTTGGTTTAGCCAGTGACTTAGGCTATGAGTCAGTAGCTATCTTGGATACTTGATTTGTATAGACTTAGTTTGTTTAGACATAGAATTGACTAACCTAGACTAGTTGACCATTGTTGACCCAACCCTAGCTAGTTTGACACCTAGTTTGACTAGATGTTGACTTGGTTTGACCCAGAGTTGACCAAGAGTTGACTTTGACCTAGATTGACCTAGAATCATGTAGATTGTATCGTAAACTTTATTTATCTTTTTTTAAACACATTATAACCCATATTGCTTTATTTAGGACATTGTGACTCCGGTACAGACATCTGATATTATATTACTCTCTTCAGGGTATCAGACAAGTACATTCTCTGATAGTTCTTTTATTTACTTGTCGATTATTGTACTTCAGTTCTAGTTAATTCTATTGATTCTCTGTTACAAACACGATTTGATATTGCTGGATCTATTTTATTCAACACTAATTTATTCATGTCTGGCCTCTATTTCTGGAACCACTACTGGCATCACCTACTGGAATCACCCTGAAATCACTTACTGGTATCATTCATGTTCTGGCTGGACTTGTACTTATTTTTGTGTCGGGATATGGATTCACTTGTACTTGTTGGGCGGAGAAATATTGGAGTAGACATGTGAACATTTCCAAATACTGGAATCACTCCCTTGGAATTATACTTGAATGATAGCCATCCCATACTTGGCCGAGTGTGCGATGTGCCGTATTACCTACAGCCGTTTACATATCGATATCGGTATTTTAAAACACACTATTAGTATATAGTCTGGACTCACCCTGGAATCATTGATCACTATTGGACTCATCTTGTGCTGGATTCATCTGGTATTAGATTTACGTTGTCTTGACTCATATTGGG